>JASJUY010000029.1:0-282173 GCA_030347605.1 Trichosporon sp. DN520 | reverse complement strand
GCCACGCCCGACCTGACGGTCGGGCGTGTCGCCTCGCCTACTCACCCGTCTCTGCCGCCCCCTCCTCCGGATTCACCACCTCCTCCAAATAATCCAACAACCGATCCTCGTCAACAATGTACGACTTCCACTCGTCGTCGAACCCGTTATGGAACCCGTGCTGTTTCACTATATCCCCGATATTCAAGTGAACCATCTTCACGTCGGCGTCTGCGGCGAGGAGTTGCGAGTGCAGCGTTTTGCCGCAGCCGGGCGTTCCTGTTATCAGGACTATGGGGAAGCGGCGGGGGTGGTGTGTTGTCATATTCCTGAGCGATGAGCGGGGAGCGATGTGGGGATGGGTAAGAGGTGTGAAAGTAGGAGGGCTAGGTGAAGATCGACTCCTGTTGACATGACGCTCGCGCCGATGCCGATCGCTCTCAACTTTTCGGTCAGGTGGCGACGGATGCAGATGCCAAGACCAGGCACGATCGAAGTCATCGGCGTGACTGATTTCTGTGCTACGTATCTGCATGACCTTGTCTGCATTGCATGAACGTCTGCCATTGGGGCGACATGGAGAGGGATCCATGCTCGCGCGAGTCAGTAGACTCTGAGCATGCAGCGGATTGAATTTGAGGACGATCGTCGTTTAGGCGGCACAGCTCGTCCCACGCCAAGGTGGACATCTGTTTCCAATCTAGCACCCCGCTGCTCATACACACCCGATCCATCGTCCGCACGCTATGATAAACCAATAGTAAAACAACGACAAAACCTGATCTGATCGTCCTGCGTCTGTCACTCCACTGCCCTGCTTCCTATACTCCTCATAAAGTCCACTAGAACCCGAAAGATCACTTCCAATCTCTGCTGTCCTGCCTCAGTCGTTACGCTTCCTCCTATGCTCTTCGCCTCCCTCGCTGCGCTCGGTCGGCTAGAGCTAGAGCTCAAACCACCCCGCGGCATCATTATGCTGCGTATCAATGCCCGCCTTCCTATCATTCAAAATCTGCTCCGCCTCTCCCCGCCAGTCGTGCAGCACCCAGTCGCTCAGCCGCTTGTCGACGACATCATGCGCCATGCGCTTCCACCTCGTCGGCGGGATCGGCGTAGTCAACGCTCTCCGGATAGCGCTGACAAACTCCTCATAGTTGAACGCCTCGACGTTGTACACATAAGGCTCGGGGACTGGCGCCAGGCTGTCGTGCTGCGTGAAGCCGAAGCCGGGCTGACCGTCCTCGCGCTTCTTGTGCGGGTTCAGGAACGGCACACCCCTAGCCAGCGCGCGGTACGGCGACGGCGAGAGCGTCGGCGAGCCCATACCCAGGAGCAGCTTCGCCTGCCCAAACTCGTGGTCAAACTCGGTCGCGTTCAGCTTGCCCAGATTCCGCACTGACGTCGGGACGTCAAACTTCTTCTTGTCCTCCTCGTTGCGCATGTCTGTGAAGCCGCCGACGAACTCAAAGTCCGGGAACTCCTGCCGCAGCTCTTTCGTCGCTCGCTCAAAGTACGACAGGTCGAGACACGCCTGGTCGCCGTTCTGGAAGTAGCGCGCGTACTTGGCAAGTAGGTAGACGCGGTTCGGTCGCTCCTCCCATGGCACGACCACCGTGTCCGCAATGTCGGGCTTCATGCCGTAGCCGAGGTAGGTGAAGGTCGGATCGAGGGAGCCGTGCACATGCAGGGGCTCCTCGCCGTCGTGAATCCACGCAATGCCGTCTTCCTCTGTCACTGTGACTGTGTGTTGCCGCGAAATGAAGGGCTCAGCGGTCACGACCCACGCGCGGCCGACAAGCGTCGACATGCCAGTCGGGTAGTACGAGTTCATGAAGAACTGCAGTCAGCGCTGGGATGCTCGGTGGACGGAATACAGCGCAGAGCAGAGAACGACCGGTGAGCCAAGTCTCCGCTCCAAGGTGACCCATGTCTTGGCAGCGAAACCTAGGGAGAGACCTGGCCTGTCCGTGCGAAGTGAGATCTACCCTCGTCCTCTACGTCGAGCGCCGAGCCGAGCACGGACAGCGGCGTCTCTGCAGGGTCGATGGCGACGCCAGACACTACGTCAGGCTCCAGAGTGACTCACCTTCCACGCCGGAATGCCATCTGGTCGCTCCTTCGTCTTCATGTACTGGTCAAATTTGCCCTTGTGCTTCTCGTCGCCCTCCTCTCCAATAATGACGCGGACATAGTCGCCGAACTGGCGGTACAGGTGATGCACGTATTCTGTTGTCAGCTCTCTGCGAAAAGTATGTTCAGCTGAGCTATGACAAAGCGAAGACCTCGATCGGCTCCTTGCCAGCACCAGCGACGGTGACCGAAGAAGATTGTCGCCTGCAGCTGCGAGCCTCTGCGCAGCGCTCTATTCAAAACAGTTTCTACTCACCCCAATCATTGTCACCTCCTTGGAGCACGGTGAAGCCTTGCCTCTCCAGACTCCTGTAGAGGCCGAGGCACCACACGCCCTCTCCGCCATGGTAGTCGTCATGCAGCGCCCACTGGCAATGCCATCCGCTTAGAATCACGATCTTGTCCGCATTCTCAGGACAGTCGCCCTTGGCGAGGCAAGCCGTCAGTTGCCTGAGCTTGGCCTCCGTGATCCACCGGTAGTTGTCGCCCTCGTTCTTGTCGTAGACGCCGAAGCCGCTGGGGATCTTCGTGAGCGACTTGAGCATGACCTCTGCCGTGCTCGGGTTGAGCTGCGGCAGCCAGGAAGGGTAGTAAGCCGATCCGACGACGTTGGCCTTGAACCAAGCTTTAGCTGCCGAGGGCGATACCCGTTTGTGTACTGATGATGTCCATCCGCCGATACCGAGAAGGAGGGAGAGGGAGATGATCGAGATGGCGATGTAGAGGATCTGTCGGCGCGAGAAACGTCGTAGGGGCGGGGACGTCGACATGCCCTGCGAGAGGGGCGTGTAGTGCGCCGTGCTCATCGCGCTGAGTCTTAGGTCGGAGGCGAGTTGTATTTGGTGTGGTTATTCGAGAAGGTGTGATGGGGATGATCGAGAGATGTCGCGCGAGTCGGCTGTACGCCTTCGTTGTTGTCAACAGTAGCAAGAAAGAGCGTGCCGCTACGTCTGGCGTCTGGGCCAATGTCGGATCAGAGTAGTCAAGTGACTAGGCGGAGAAGGGAACGGCGATCTGACACTAGAGGGGCCGTTCCGTTCTGGGTCTGATCTTCGGCGGGGCGAGGCGGGGGCTGGAATCGCTATGCCCTGCGCTACGGTGATAGCGGGGTATGTCTGGGTGACGGCGAGGTATGAGACTGTGCGGGGCAGGCAAGTCGGGGTGTACGAAGTCTCCCGAATAAGATATGTTACGCGAGCGAGGACTTGGGCTTGGTCGGTGCTTGCTCGCTGGCTGTCGGCCGGCTCGCGGGTGGTCGGGAGAGGGGTGAGAGGCCGTGCGCTGCCGGCTGGTGAGTGGCCTGCTCAGGGGGGGAAGGGGGATATAAGGTTGGGGTCGTTTTCAGGTCGCGCTATGGGCGATTCTGGGCTTTCTTGGCGTTGTCGGGTCCGTTCACCGTCTCGGAAAGGCCGTTTGTGTCGTTGTTGATGAAGTAAATGAAGAGATGTAAGATGACAAGAGGCGCGACGTTGCGAGGAAGGTGGTAATGTGAGAAGGAGAAGGTCCCGCAAGCGCAGATCACCAGCTACCAGGGGAAGGGAGCGAATTGACGGATAACAGACTGGCCGATCGGATCCGGCTCTCTCTGGCGCGTCCAAGAGCCCACCGTGGCCTAGACCTTGTCCCGGCAGCCGGAAGCCGGAAGCTTGGAGGCACAGCCGTGGCGTTTGCGTACCGTTCATTCTCTGCGATTTGCACAATCTGGCAGAGACGAGCAGTGGGACACCCTCTTTGTCTGCATGAATGCACAAGCCCCTCGAATGGACAGCAGAGATCATCGACGAGCTTGGCACCAGTTCGAAAGCATGGTCTGGCCCTGACTACGCACTCCTTCTTTCAACAAGCATATTTATTCAGACTAGCAAACCGTATTCACCTGCCTGGCACGGTCAGAGCCTCACCATAGCACAGGCTATCTCAGACAGCGTCGTGCTCATCAGCGAAGGACCTCGTTTCTCTCATTCCCACACGACAGCCTTCACAATGGGGGCCCGCATTCCTCTGAGCTTTAGCTTGCTCGCTCATCTCGGCGACAATGGCCTTAGCATGACTCGTAACGATGCATATGCATGCGGACACTGATGTGTTGGATAGCCACGACATGTAATCTGTGATCGTTCTCTAATTTACACCATTAGACGGAAAAACATAGCGTACAAAGACCTGATCACCATTCTGCGGAAATGTAGACAGAAACCCACCCATCTCGATTCTTCACTTGATTCTTCTACGCCGAGTTGTCACTATGCAGACCTTAACTCGGCTCAATGACACTTCTAGTCCTCCTCCATGGCATCCGACGGAGCGTGCCCGCTCGACCTCCTCCCCTCCTCACAAACCTCATCCCTCAGCATCTCCTGTTCTCCCGCCCCCTCGCCCTGTAGACTCAGCAGTCCCAGACTCCCCAAGCCGGGAGCAGCACCCTGGCTCTGCGCAGCGCTGGCAGCGGCGGTGGCAGCAGGTCCAGTAGGGATGAAAGCCCCTCCCAGAGTGCGGTTGCCATTCAGCGACGACGAGAGTACGCCCGACGTGCTTCCTATGCTGAGTGCGGGCGAGGCGGCGCGGGATCGGCTGGCCATTGGCCGCGTGTAGGGATGATGCGGGGGCTTGACTCTGCTCTGGCCGAGGGATAAGTAGCCGGGAGAAGATGTTGCCAGACTGCTTGCGACTAGTGGGGCGTGCGACGGCGAGCTGGGTATCGGGACTGGCGCTACGCCGGTCGGCTTTGAGGGGCTCAGAGCTTGGAATGGCGATGGAGACGAGGCTCGCGGGCGTTTGTAGGGGTCGAAGCGGTCCTCAACGTTGTTCGCTGATTTGTTAGTGATGAGATAAAAGGGAAGAATGGTGAGAGGAGGTGAAGGCTCACCTTTTCGCTTCCCCGCACGAGCTACCGGGTCCCGATACTGCATCATGCCCGGCGAGGCTACGCTGGGACTTCCGGCACTGCCTGCACCGACGCTTCCCGCACCCATGCTGCTTGCCCCGACACTACCGGGGCCCATGCTCGCCGTCCCCAAACTGCTACCGGCCAGCTCGCTCTTCTCCACCGTCGGACTACCCAGCGGCGTGTCCCTCCCACTTGCAACCATTCCTCCGTTCCCATTGCCATTGCCGTTCCCAGCTGCAGCAAAGCCGACGTTGCCAAAGCTCGTGATGAGCGTGCTGGCTCCGGGAGATTGGCCTATCCGTCCCTTCCAGGCCGGGTCTAGGCGCTGAGCCTGCGGCGTGCCCTTAGGTCCAGAGCTGGTGGCGTTCGTGCTCGGCGTGGATTTGCCACTATCGCTCCTTGGCCAAGAGCCGTTGCTCGCCGGCCGGTCGATGTCCATGACAGAAGCGAAGGCAGAGTTGACCGCACTCCCGTTCGCTGGGGCCGGCCACTCCTCGTCCATCATTGAGTCCGAGTCCGTGTCGCTGTCCGCCCGCCACCGTGCTCCGAGTGGCGCCGGCCCATCGTCGTCGTCATCGTCGACCGATTCTGGGAACCGGCCGCGGGCCATACGGGACATGCGCCGTTGCCTCGGCGTGAGCGTCAGCGGGATCGCCGAGGGATGTGAGCTGATCAGGCGCTGCAGCCGCGCTTCCGAGCGCATCTCGTGCTCGAGCGGCGACGACTCGGAGATCAGCGTCGCAAGCAATGAGCCCGGGATCGGTCGGCCGTGCAGCGCCCGTCCCAAGCCATGACCATGCCCGTCACCACTACTCCGCCTCAGCTGCCACTTTTCCTCCACCATCGGAGATGTGCCGTGCTCGCTCCGACTGGGTATTGGCGAGGTACTAGTCGTCAGACCCTCTATCGGAATTGGCGGAGCTGATCCGACCCGAGCAGGCGCCGAGAAGGCCGTCAGGCCCCAGCGCCCTGTTGAGGCGAACGTGGGAACAGGCGCTGCTAACCCTCCACCGCCTGGTGCTGCTTGGCCTCCTGGCCGCTGAGACCCCGAGGAGCTTGCCTGGTCCTCGCTCGTGCTCGGGACTAAGGAGAGGAGCGAGGGGCGGCGCAGCTTGTGTGTTGCCACGGTGCCATTGCTCGGCGGCGTGGTCGCTGCTGTAGGCGAGACGGCTCCCGGCTGCAGGTCCCGTGGTGGAGGCGTCGCTGCTGTTGATACCGTTAGATTGAACGCTCCGGTCGTAGCGGCGAAGCGCACTGGCGTTCCCGGCGCTTGAGAGTTGCCGAACGCTGGGGGCACACCGGTGGGATTGCCCTGCGCAGGATGCGGCAGCGTTTGCGCCTGCGGAGTGCGCGGCTCGTCGGGGTACGTCTGCATTCTGCGCTCACCATGCCATGGTGATGGGAGTGCTGCCGCTGTTATTGCTGCTGCTGCGATGAGGGAGCCGAGATGGGAACAGGTGGCGCGGGATCTGTCAGAGTGGACTGTTGTGGGAAGGAGTGGACGGCGATGCTAAGGTCGGTGTGTGGTGATGGAGGAGTCAGGTAGAGGGAAGCAAATGCACAAACAAACAGCTGTGATGTTGGTGTTACTGCTGCACTAGCAAGCAAGCGTGCGACTGTGGGAGAGATAGCCTTAGAGCTCAGACGGCGCTCGTAGGGACAGTTAGGTTGAATGACGCTTGGGCCGGGTGGAGGGAGCTCAGCCAGGGAGAGTGGAGGAGGGAGAGTGCTGATCCTGACTCTTGAGCGGGGTGGAATCGATGGCGCAGGGGGCGGCGGCGTGGGGTGGAGCAGGCGAGAAATGGTTCGATAGGCGAGGATCGAGACTGTCCGTCGACAGCAAAGCGATATCTGGTCCGTGTCGAGGAGAAGAGATTGAAAACGCTCCTTCACTCCGAAGTTTGTGCACTAGCCAAGTGATCGATCGATCCGTCGCTTGTCTGTCTGTAGATTACACTCCCCACCCATCCACGCCCATCCACCGTACACAACACACGCCTCCACCCGCTACGCTCCACGGAGATCAGCCTCCGTCCTCGTCCTCGTTGTGTCCACACCCGGCCCCCGCCCGCCGCACCCCTCCCTGCCGGCGAGCATAACTTCTCGACACACCCCCAACCATGCGCACCACCTTCCGACACCAAGCCTACGGCATCACCATCATGAGCAACAGCGGTCCGACCGCAAAGCCAGCCGGAACCCCTGCCCCCGCCGCCCCGCCTGCGCGTCCGCACAGCGCACACCGGCAGATGAGCATTCCCTCGGGGCTCTTCCGCACGTCGTCGGGCACGTCTGGGCCGCGGAAGGGGCGGCGCGATCCAGAGTGGGAGGACGAGGACGCCTGGGACGCCTCGAGTGATCGCTCCGACGACGAGGCGGGTCCAAGCGTGCTGGGCCGTATGTCGCGACCGCAGAGCACGAGCAGCTCGCGCGCGCGGCCAACAAGCACATCAGCGAGCAGATCGGGCGTGACGAGCCCGACTGGATCAAGGCCAGCGAGCGGCGCCCGTTCCCCGCCGTCTAGGAGCACGCCGAAGAATCGATCCCCCGAGCAAGCTGAGCGGACGCAGACTCAGGCATCAGCGGCACCGATACCGATCAAGGGACGCCCGACGGCCGAAGACGACACCGAGTCTGGATCTATCTCCACATCCTGGGTCACTGCTAGCTACAGGCCGACACTGGATGCGCCGGCCGGATACCAGCCGCTGCAGGTTGAGGTCGAGGCGGCAGAGGTGCGCCCGGGCAGCCTCTCGACTGGCGGCGCTTGGGAGCTCGTCGAGCCCCGCGAGGCTGATCCGCTCACGCCTGTCGGAGCCGAGGCACTCCGCGCGGACGCAGAAGATGTTGTGAAGGGTGAGTAGAGTGTTCGGTTCTGGTCTGTGGGCGGAGACGGCGGCGACGGCGCCGGTGCCAAGAGTGACACCGCGCCACGCCAGGGTACTTCGCCGCCGGCCATGACCAGCTACGAACATTAGCGAAGCGAGCTCACCCCAGACCCGCTGCAAGCCTTGTCATCATTGTCGCTCTCCGAGCCGTCGTCACCATCAGGCCGCTCGCCACTTCCGTCACCGGGCGTATCCAGGCAAAGATCCGTACGAACGGAGAGAAGACGGGAGCGCTGCATGCGCATCCTGCGGGGTAGCTCAGCGAACGGCAATGGCGCAGGAGCTATCGACCTGGGCGCCCTCAAAAGCTTTGCGTGGGGTGGCGTGCCGGGTGAGCTGCGGCCGATCGTGTGGCAGCTGCTGCTAGTGAGTACGAGCAAGTGCGGCGAGCGATCTCTGTTGAAGAGCATCTTGCCGCTAATCCCTCACTGAATACGAGCTATTCGCTGCTTGAAGCTTTCAAGATCACACGGAGCTGACGACAGAATTATCTCCCATTGCCCGACGCCCCGCGCCTAGCAACTTTGACGCGGAAACGACGAGAGTATGCGCAGTTTGTGCAGCAGTACTTTGGCACGGAAGGTGCTGCGCTGGACCAGCAGGTGAGTAGCCTCATCCTCGCTCTACACGCTACGAGTGATCTCCAGCGCGATCTCCTGCTGTCTGGACTTTGCCAGCTGACCTCCAGATGTGGCACCAGATCGAGATCGACGTCCCACGCACGCGACCAGGCGTAGCACTCTGGCAATGCCCCGCAACGCAGCGAGCCCTCGAGCGCATCCTGTATGTGTGGGCGGTCCGCCACCCCGCCAGTGGCTACGTGCAGGGCATCAACGACCTGGCAACACCGTTCTTCGAAGTCTTCCTGAGTGCGTACGTCTCAGTGGACCCGGAGCTCTTTGACGTCTCTGCCCTACCACCCGACGTTCTAGCCGCAGTCGAGGCCGACTCGTTCTGGTGTCTCACCAAGCTCCTAGACGGGATCCAAGACCACTACATCCGCGACCAACCCGGTATCCAGCGCCTCGTCTCGCGCATGGGCTCGCTCATAAAGCGGATCGACCCCGACTTATCCGCCCATTTCGAAGAACAAGGCGTGCAGTACATGCAGTTTGCGTTCCGGTGGATGAACTGCCTCCTGATGCGGGAACTCACGGTCAAGTGCACGATTCGCATGTGGGACACGTACCTCTCCGAAGGCGCTGACTCGTTCTCGACCTTCCACCTGTACGTGTGCAGCGCGCTCCTTGTCAAGTTTTCCCCAGAGCTCAAGAGGATGGACTTCCAGGAGATCATCATGTTCCTGCAGAGCCTGAGCAATACCACAAAGCAGTGGGGCGATAAGGAGGTCGAACTGCTGCTCAGCGAGGCGTTTGTGCTGAAGAATACTTGGCATGGGGCGGATAACCACTTTGCGAATCAGAGGAATGGCGGACAGGACTTTGGAATGATGGGACGGTAGCGCGGGCGTTGTGAGTGAGCTGAGCGTAGCGAAGCGAGCGAGCGAGAGACCCGGCGCTACATCCCCTTCCACCATCAACGGAGGGCAAGCTAGATCGACCGCACGGCGAGTTCGACTAGCCATCGACCCATCCCGGAGACACCCACTTCAATCACATAAAATTACAGAGAGACACCGAGGAGAGCAAGTACGGCACAGCGGACGCTGGAGAGTAGAGACACCCATTCAAGCAGGAAAGCCCTCGGGCAGATACAGAGCATACGTTTAATCGTGCGCACACCCTTACAAGTCACTTTTGTTGTTTGTTGTGCCGCACACCCATTTCACTTCACTTTCACCCATATAATCCCCACCCAACCCCCAACAATTGCGCTAGACAGCATCATGCAAGACAGAACGTACATGTTTTTCCCATCAGAGTCGTACAGGTTACTACTGAGTGTCTATTGAGCGATGCCTTCGTCCCCCGGACCACACTGTAGGCGTGATGGGGGGGAGAGGCCCAGAGACAACAAATGGAATATAGAGTCTAATCTAAGAAACCAGTGAGCCGCACCAAGCCACACCCGACTACAGGTCGCGGTCGCGCTGCTCGTGGACCTCTCCGTCCTCGCCCTCTCCGCCCATCTCGACCTCGCCGTCGCCCTCGCCTGCAGGCGCTCCGTGGCCATTGCTCGGCGCCGCGTGCCACTGCACATTGATCGGGGCAGAGAGGTTGGGAATGTCCTTTGTTCCGAGTGCAAGGGCCTGTATTCTGTCAGCTTTCAGAATGCAGCTATCCCAGCTGTGGCAGTAACTCACCTTCTCAGCCATCTCGCGCGAGGGATACGTGACGAGCACGCCCGAGTCTGCCGGGGCCAGCGAACCTCCAGTGCTCTCGTACCACTCCTTGATGGCCTGCTGGCTCGCCTCGTTGCTGAGCGCATCACCCGTGATCTTGACGGTACTGCTGCGGTTGTCGAGGCGCATGGGACGGGCAAAGCCTCCGCGGCCACGACCCCGTCCGCGAGCTCGGCCGCGCGGCGATCCCCGTCCGTAGGGGCTATACCTCGTAGCAGGGATGCCCATCGTGCTCGCCTTCTCCCTGAGCGCGGCGAGCTGAGCGTTAAGCTTGAGCAGCTCGTCCTTATCCGACGGGCCCGTCTCCATGCCGTGTTCTGCGAGTTCGGCGTCGAGCTTGTCCTTGGCGCTGGGTGCCTCGGGGGGCGGGCTGGGCTTGTTCAGCTCCTCCATCTCCTTTGCGATCTCCTTGATCCTTCCCAGAATCGCGACCTTGTCCTCCTGGCTCGCGCTAGCCGCACGGGCAAACAGCACCTTCTGCTCCGCGATGAGCGTCTCACGCTTGCTCCGGCGCTCCTTCGCCTCGAGCTCTACTAGCGTCTTCCTCAGCCGGCTCTCGGGTCCCTCGAGCTTGGCGACAACGTCGCCCTGCGGGTTTCCCCCCTGCTCGAGGCGCTTCATGTTCTCAATCAACTTCGCGCTCTGCTCGAGCATCTTCTGCCCCGCCTCGCCGTGGCCTGCCCGAGGCCTGTGCCAGAGCACTTTCACGTGCCGATTGCCGAACACGGCCTCATCGCTCTTCCACGCCTGGTACGCTTCCCTGTTCGTCGCGAAGGAGACGAGCGCGCGCCGGCTCTTCCCCTCGATCGCGACGTTGGTCACGTCGCCGAACTGGCCGAAATACTCTGTCAAAGCACCCATCGAGAGGTGCTGCGGCGGGATGTCGCTGATTAACAGCGTCGTGCCGTTTCGGTCTGACGGAGGCCGGCTCGTGCCCATGAAGTCTGGGGGCGGCATCGCCGCATGCATCCCAGGTCCGGGGAAGAAGGGCATCGGAGGCATGCCGCGGCCTCCTCGGCCGCGTCCACCCCGCCCGCCCCTGCCCCGTCCTCCTGGCCCGGCGTGTGGACCTCCAGGGAAGTCGAACTGGCCAGGAGGCATGCCCATCATCGGCGCCATTTGGGCGAACATCATCTCGGGCGTCGGGATAATCACATCAGCACTGTGCTCGTACTGACACGCAGCGCCGCGCATGCAGTATCCCTTCTCTGAGCGTTAGCTTGTCCATCTGCAGGTAACGCACCGTGGTAGTCTCGACACCGGGGGCGGCGACCCTGTTGGCCCTGCTGGTGCGGGCCCGGTCCCTGCGGCTGCTGAGGTGTCGGAGGTAGCTGTCCGTTCGACGCCGGAGCACCCGACACATCCGTCATCTCCGCATCTCTTGATGGGCCGGCCTCAGCAGCAGCTGGAGCCTCGGCCGCAGCAGCAGCGCCGGGGAGGTACGCCTTCGACTGGATCACCTCAAAACACGCATTCACGAACGGCTCGGACTGCGCACCGAGGAACTCTTCCAGCTCCGTCATCATGAACTTCTTCCAGCCCGCTTCATCCTGGTTGCTGTCATGCTTGAGCAGCGCGATGATGTAATCGGCCAGCACGTCGGGATCGGCATCGCACCTGGTCTGTCAGCTATGCTCGTAGATCTAGTAGCAGTCCGAGAAGCGTGTGATCTTGTCTGTATCTCTGAGCATACAGAGACCAGAGCAGACGATAAAGGATCGCCCAGAGACCAATATCGATAAGCCGCCCTCACTCTCGATCTCAGAACCGAGCACACGCTCCCACCCCCCACGCATACTCACAAAGGCTCCAGCGTCACGACGAGCCATTTTTTAAAGTCTGGGGAATCGCACGCTTCAGTGAAGGACATGGCGAGCGATGTAAGAGTTGAGATGGAAAGTATTAGTAGTTGGTGCAAGTCGCGAGTCCGGGCCTCCATCTCGGAAAACATATTTGGTCATGGCATGGTCTGGCTGGCTGCCTCCGCGGTGGACTCCGGTGCCGCGGTGCGCTCTGCGGGCCTGCGGGCCTACCGATTAGCAGCCGTGCGCCGCCGTGCTCTGTGATCTGTGATCTGCCGCGGAGGCAAAGTCCCCGGGTAAAGGATTGCCCTGGGTGGCAATGACCTTCGACCGCCGGGAGCAAAGCCATGTGACCTGCACACGTGACGGATCAAGCCGCTGAAGCTGCTAAGCCCAACTCCAAGGCATCGTCTTGAGCGGGTTGATCAGTTGCTCGTCGTCAATCAGAGAGTAGTGCAGGCCGGCGAAGACCTGTTGATACTGACAGCTAGGGAAAGGGCGACCAGGCCTATTTACTGTCGCTCTATGCCTGAGCAACTCATGGACTGATGTGCACTGTACTGATGCAAGGACGAAGCTGATGATACAAGGTATTCACATGACGTTATATGATTTGGCTCGTTTTGAGGCTCACTACTCATAATAAGTAACAAGAGGCGAGAGTTGAGTCTATTCGATGGCTATAGAAACGGAAGAGTGCTCGCTGCGTACCCACATGTACAGCATAACTTGGAGGTCGGATTCGGTCGCTCCGAGTCTCGTGGTATCGCTCTTTTAGGACTTGTCGTTGACCATGACGACGATACTCAGGCACCACATCTCAGATCCACTCGTCGGGATCATCCTGCGCCTCGGATTTTTGATTGGCCGCCATACCACGACGCAGCAAGTGCGCCGTGTCGTTGAGAATCGCATCGATAAGCAGGATTGCGTCCTGATGTAAGTGCTGCAATCCACCGCGCACTGAGGAAGGGCTTCTGGAGTTCCTAACTGGGGCAGTCGAAAGCTTGAACACGCTATGCTCCCAACTACTCACGGGTTCGTCTTCCAGAACGACAGGCTCAAGGTCCTCGTACCGCAGCTGACCGTGCGTGAGCGCCTCGGCCGAAGTGCAGATGCTTGCGAGTACATCGTTGTCAGACGGGCTAGGTGAAGATGCCGAGGTAGACGCTACGTTCTGAGAGGGAGACGGGAGTGCATTGGTCGAGGAAGTGGTCGGCTCCACCTTCGGTGCTGCGGAGGAAGATGAGGAAGCGGTCACCGAGGAAGCGGTCACCGAGGAAGCGGTCACCGAGGAAGCAGGCGAGGAAGCTGATGCAGGTATGTCGTTCGCGCGCGCCGAGTCCTCTTTCTCCTTGCGGTTGGATGCGTGTGTAGTGTGTGTCATGCTGGATGGTGGGAGCAGGACTCGTGTGAGGCGATCGTCTTGACAGACGTGAACGAGGGAAGATGTGAAAGATCTTGGAGTGCGGATGACGAGCAGTGAAACTTCGAGTATGTGAGCATTCTAGCAGGGATTGAAGTGCTCACCTGGAAGCAGACCGAGGACGAGAACCCCGGTCTAGGCAGGGTGCGGCGAGGGAAGGAGTAGACGGACAGTGGGGAACGGGGAAGACGGAAGACGGCAGATGAAATGGTAGATGGAAGATGAAAGAGAAGGCGCTGAGAATCTGAGGAAGGACAATGATAAGGGCCAGCGCAGGCGTGGAGTGCGTCACCCAGGATAGGCGCAATGATCAGCCAGACAGACGATAGGCAGGAAGAAGGCGTCGATGTGCAGAGTGTTGGTGGCAATGCGCCGCCGATCCGACTGACCCGCTAGGGCCTAACCACCACATTCCTTCCCTAGTGGCAGATCAGCTTGGTGGCACAACTTGGCAGCGCATGTGTGGCAGTCCGACCTGCTGCTGAGCGCTCTGAGTACTTGCGGTGCATTGCCTATGCGACATCACAGCCTTGTGTGCGTAGCATCAGTGGATGCAGACAGATGCCAGTAATCAAAGTTGTCAGCGATCCAGATCTCGGTCAACTCCGCCAGGCACGGATCCGCACATATCGTCCCACGACCGAAGGCAAGTCTCCGGACTGCGTGATGACGAGGTCCTCACCGTAGATCTCAGAGAAGAGTATAGATTTGACGCCCGACATGTTAGGCGCAGAGCACGGTCCGGCGGGCGCTGTCCTGCTATGCTATCCCAGCGATGATCTACGGCGGGGTATCGGTAACGAGATTGCGGGTTGCCGACCTGCGGGCAATTAAGCTTATTTTGAGGTAATTACCGCTATTCGTCCATCCGTCCAGATTGCGCTGGTTTCCGCACGTCTTTGGAGTAGCAAAGTAACACACGTAACGTGCATAGACAACGTTATATCATTACATATCCATTAGGAGCTTTAATTCGGGGCCAATCGGCTTAAGCGGTCTTGGTCTTGGTGCTAGGGTCCGAGGTGAAGCGGAGGTAAGGCTGATGTGTCAACAACTCTTCTACATGTCCACACTTACGAAGACAGTCTCAACGTCGTCGCCGAAGAGCTCCTTGACCTGCTCCCCCTGGACCGACGGGTGGATGATGACCTTGTCGGGGCCGCCCGGAAGGTGCCAGTTCGCCGGGGTCGTGATCTTGTGCTTGTCGCCGAGTTGCAAACTTCATTGTTAGCATTCGTTCGGCTATCATTTCATTCACCTCTCGATGGCTCTTTGGATTTCCGGCCAGCTACGGCCCGTCGATGCAGGGTACGTGAGAATAAGGCGGATCTTCTGCTGCGGGTCGATGACAAAGACGGAGCGGACGGTGAAGGGGATGCCTTTGGCGTCGACGTTGGTGGCATCTTGGTGGTCCAACATGCCGTAAAGGGTCGAGACCTTGCGGTCCGCATCCGCGACGATGGGGAAGTCAACCTGATTTCCGCTGAACTGCTGGATGTCCTTGATCCAGCCCTGGTGCGACTCGACGTCGTCGGCGGAGAGTCCGATGAGCTTCACACCGAGGCTGTCGAAATCCTTAGCCCTGCCGGCAAGAGCACCGAGCTCAGTAGTACACACGGGGGTGTAGTCGGCGGGGTGCGAGAAGAAGAGAGTCCACGAGTCCTTGATGTAGTCGTGGAACTTGATGGGACCCTTGTTGGTCTGAGCCTGGTGGATGTCAGCGGTGCCTCCACATCGGACGGGCAGCGGCCATCACCGACGGCCACCCATGCAGCCAACTCACCTCAAAGTCGGGGGCGGTGTCACCAAGACGGAGAGCCATTGTGTATGCTATGGATGGGTTGTGCTGGGAGAGTTCGAGCGGTTGTGGATGGAGAGGAAAGAAAGTCGGGGACGATGTTGCGGTTATATATCGATTTTGGTGGCGATGATGCGCTGGCACAGATCGGAAGGGGACGTCACTAGTGCAGCGCTGATAATGGATTCCCGGGTCCCCATTGCGGTCCGGCGGGCATACGCCGAGAGTTCGGGCAGAGATGCCGTATGGGGTGAGTGATCCAGCATGCCGTGCTCGAATTAGCGTTAGAGGATAAGGTTGCTCATTATCGTACGCGCGCGTGACATGAGGTGATCAGGACAGAGGTACCGTCTTACGCATCAATCACGCTGTGCGCTTGCGCTTGTGCCCCACCGCTGAGCATGAGCATGCAGCCCAGCCGAAGAAGCCAGACGATCCCAAGCAAGGGCCAAGAGCAGGCTAAGAGACCGATTTGCCAAACGCAGGCGAGAATGAAAGGCGATCGATCGGGCCCATCTCGGTAGAGCCAGTCGCGAGCCCCCGCAAACATGCAACGTTGTGTCTGGATGGCGTGCTCAGAAATCTCATTGCCCGCTGGCCGCTTCCCTCGCTTCCTCCTGCCGGTTCCGGCGGTCAGTCAGATCAGGCCACGTGTGCCACAATCTGACAATCAATGACGTGGAGTTGGCAGCGGCACTCTCCGCCTCGACCACGTGCGCTTGATAAGGGGCGATTGAATGAACGCCGTCCTGTGCTCGCCGTGCGCCCTGGCCGCCTGGTGCCGGTCGGACATGAGCTTAGAATTTTGGGCGGCCAGCGAACGGGCCTCACCAGACTCGGCGTCTTATCAGTCTGTCGATAAATCTTTTCTGCTACTGAGCCCCCCTCCGAAAGTTTCAACAACCCGTGTTGTCAACGCAGTTCAACTCTGCTTGCCTCTCACACACAGCGCCACGGTGGGCCCGACATACTCCATAATCACCGAAAAGGCGATCGATGCCAGCGCCCCGATCGCCCGATTCTAGACCGACCGACCCGACCCACATCTCTTAGACAAGACAATAGCTAGTGCCTGCGCCGGATCGTACGGCCGACACTACCATACCGCACCATAATAATCAACCACACCTAGCAAGCATGGGCAACATCGACCGCCTCGACCGGTCGACCCACTCGGGCTCGCCGCAGCCGTCGCCGCATGGCGCTATAGGAGAGCGCG
The DNA here is from genome assembly GCA_030347605.1 of Trichosporon sp. DN520. Classification (NCBI taxonomy): domain Eukaryota; kingdom Fungi; phylum Basidiomycota; class Tremellomycetes; order Trichosporonales; family Trichosporonaceae; genus Trichosporon; species Trichosporon sp. DN520. The sequence goes on along the minus strand of JASJUY010000029.1, from coordinate 265,742 downwards.
CCGGCACGCCGCTGGGCCACCACGGGCGGAGCTCGTCGCTTGCGCAGCGCCAGCGCGCGGACTCGCTCTCGGACGAGCTCGACCTGGCGTCCCTGATTCCGCACGACCAGCGGCAGGCCGACTTGGAGCGCGACGACCTCGAGGACCGCGAGCGACAGGGGCGTACCGGCTTCGCTCGCTTCAACCTCGAGCCGCACTCGCGGACGGCGTCGCCGGCGAGGCAGAGCCGCTGGGAGAAGGACTTTGTCTCGCGCTCCCGCGAGACGTCCATGCGCCGACAGGCTTCTACGAATAGCGTCGGAGGCGTAGGCGTCGGGGCTATCCCTCCGCCGAGCATTCCGAACATTGCGATTCCCCCCGCGAACCTTGCGTTCATCGACCAGAGCTTCCCCTCCCCCCTCCGGCCTACCCCGCCCCGCCACATGAGCCCGCACCCGCACGACACACACACGCACAGCACCCACGGAACGCACAGTCCCAACCCCGCGGCCGCCGTAAGCCACCACCTGCAGTCGCTTACGAACCTCCTCAACCCGCTGCTCACGGCTAGCGACGATGTTGCTCGTCTGCGCGCCGAGGTCGACATGTGGCGTGCCGAGTGGCAGCGTTGCGATCGCGAGCGCCGCCGCCTCGAGACACTCGTGAGCGTCGGTGACTCCGGCCCCGTCTTCACCGCGGTCTTAATCGACGGCGACAACCTCGTGTTCGACGACGCCTACATTCGCAAGGGCTACGCCGGTGGCCAGCAGGCTGCGCGGGCGCTTCAGGCGGCTGTCGCAGGCGAGAGCGAGGGCGCCGTGCTCGTGAACGTCTTCGTGAACAAGAGCGGACTGGGCCACGCCCTCCTCAAGGCCGGCACGTGCAGTTGGGCAATCTACGAAGCGTTCTGGCAAGGCTTCGGCGCTGCCGACCCGCTCTGGACTGTCTGCGACGCCGGGCACAGCCAGGACGCTGTCGACGCCAAGATCGCAGCGCACCTCCGCCTCCTGGCTCAGAACCGCCAGTGCGTCTCGGTCGTCCTCGGCGCGGAGATCGCGGACACTTCGTCGAAGGTCGTCCCTCTGCGCTCTGCGCCAAGCGGCCGGGCGATCTACGTCCCCGAGCTGTTCCGGACCACCCGGCTCTCGATCCCCTCGAGCCCCGTCCAGGTCGGACCTCCTCCCGTGCCTGGAGAGGGCGATTCCGATCCGGAGGGTCAGGAGGAGTACCAGGGCCGCGGCCCCGCCGAGAGCGACGAGGACTGGGAGGACCGCAAGAAGGCGGCCCAGTCGGGCCAGGGCAAGAAGTACAAGCCTGCGCAGCGTGCGGCCTCTGTGCCAACGGTGCGCAACCTGAAGCCGCGTCCTTGCCACACGTTCTACCTCTCGCCGTGGGGGTGCAAGAACGGCGACGGATGCGAGTACGCGCACCACTACAAGCTGAACGAGGAGCAGACGGAGGAGCTGGCGCGGCTGGCGAAGGAGATCATCTGCCCGTACGTCCGGTCCAAGCGTTGTCACTTCAGCGAAGACGAGTGCGTCTACGGCCACCGCTGCCCTCGTGGCGAGCGGTGCACGTTCGGCGACACTTGCCGCTTCAAGGACCTCCCGAACGGACACGGCGAGGACAGCCCTGCGCCCACTCCGACCGCCACTCGCCCCTCGACGCCTGCGCCGGCTTCTACCGCCTCTGCCTCGCTCGCCAACGGCGAGTCGCCGTCGCAGCCGCCCTCGCCCGTCGCTCCGACCAACATCGCCGCGCCTGCCCCCGCGGCACCTACCTCGGCTCCCCACATCGTCCCCGCCGCAACCCCCACTGCTGCCTAACCAGCATCCAGCCCACACTAGAACATACATAAGACATCTCGTCACCCCCTAACTTAGCAATAGCAACCACCCCTCATGCCCAACGCATACTGCACCTGCACCTAGATAGAACCACTAAGTCTTAAGTCCATAACTGAATGCATATTGCGCAACCCATCCGTGCCATCCGCGCCATCTCCTAAACTTTCAAACTTTCAAGCTTTCACGCTTTACGTTATCGGTCTCGGCCAGTTGATACGCCAGTGATAAAAGATAGTTGCCGAGCCTGTGTCACGTTTGTGGAGCCGAAGGTGCCGCAGGCGCCGCACTCTGGCGCACACTGGCGCAGAACTTGGCGCGGAAAGCTTGAAGCCAAGTAAGTAGTCATGTGAACAAGCGGATATGAAGTATGCAGGGCCTAGCTAAGTTGGGCGTTATCTAGCACTTTCTCGGCCGGGACTTGGACTTGGGCTTGGGTTTATCGTAACTTGTCTGCGCTAGATACGTCTGCGAAACTCTCTTCTGCATCCGATGACAGCATGAGCTGGCGTGCAAGTGTATCGATATGGCGTGGATAGTGGACTGTTCCGTAAGCCGTACTGAGTATAGCTCTTCGGAGAGAGAGAGCTGCAGCGATGAGCTCTGCTTCACGAGAAGGACACGGCCAACGTGACTGATTTCAACTTTGGCGCAAGATTATAAATCCAGTTATGCGTGACCTGTCTACGTATGTACGACTGGATATTCCCACATTCGGTCGTCAAGAGGTGGATTTCGGTTCGGCTTGGACATGAGTGTCGTAAGCACCATGGTCATTTGTAGAGCCCAGTAGCTCTGCTTTGGTGCGAAACCCATGGGCGGAGAAATGAGAGGCTAGAAGCTTATAAGCGACAGAGTTGGACTGGTTCGGTTGGTGTTGGGTTCTGACTAAACTTTACATCTCACTAGGAGCACTAGCCGCTTACTCTAAGTTGGTCTGTCGACGCTGGGGACTTCACTGGCACCGCTTGACCGTCGAGTGCTAACCTGCCGATTCGGCGGCTCATCGACAAGCGCTCGGTGGTGTGAGGATGGTTCTGACTCTAGGGAGGTAAGCGCAGAACATGTTCGGGCGATCGACGCCATTGCAAGACATCGTGAGACTTCACTTCGACTTCTGGGCAATGACGGTTGGCTATGACGGACCATGGAGGGCCATGCCGAGAGGTGTGACGGGGAATAAAGCTTGGAGAAAAGGAGCTCCGAGTGTCTTGCGCGTGCTTGGGCATAGACTGACCTCTGCAGCGCTTCGACCTGCTATCTGTGACGGTGCACGGAACTGCTGAGGTCGAGAGGTCGTCATGGGTGAGCTCTCTGGCGACAGACAAGCCGCGGCAACTTGCCCATGCAAACCGCCCACTGTCTCATGGTCTGTCGCACGTCCCGCGACACGTACAACGGCAAACCTTCGCCCACAATGGTCGCAGAGTGAGTCAAGAACGGCGGAGTTGACGACTGCCTGATAGCGAGACCTGTACGCAAACTGATCTTGCCGTTGTCAAAGGTCGACCAAGCCGCACGACAGACATGGCGAACAGCACCAGACGACTTCAACGCACTACTGTGCCACGCTGGTAGTGATTCATCCTCGGAAGACTCATCGGCTGCCCTCCCATTCAGCAACACCACCGGGTTCACGTCCCGAGACATGTCCACACGCAGCATCTGCATCCGTCGCACTGAATGTGATGGCGCAGTTTACAACTGCGGTCCCCCGCTGAATTTAGCAGATAAGACACCTGGAGTGTTTGGTCTGAAATGCACGGGACACCGATAAGTGATCTACATACCGCGGCGTCGGCGTTTGCGGTTTTGCGGCCTGATCGACAATTCTTTTTAGGACGCACTGTTGACGATCATTTGATGGTCAGGGGTGTGGGGATGATGGACTGGGACTGAGCGCTGCATGGTAGATCGGGCGAAGATCAGGCAGCTGTCCGAACCGTGCAGAGAGATACGTGGCAGAGATCTTCGCCAGAGTGCCGAAGACGAGTGCAGAAAGCGGTTCCTCAGAGCTCGTCAGTCCTTCGTGTAGCGAAGAGCAACGGAGTTCTCGCGCGCTGATGCTGATTCCATGCTGCGACTCGTTCCCCGCATCGGTGCCCCGATCACCAGGGAGCGATGGACGCTCGCACCAATGTGTCTATACTGGGCAACAGATCGCGGCGTAGGTGCGAGCCAACGCCATGGTAACGCCGATCTTGAGGGTATTGAGGGCATGACCGAGGGTGGCCGGATCTGCTGGATCACCGAACCTGGCGCGAACCTGAAGGCGCCTGAGTCCTGCACGAGGCTGGGCAGGCTGGGTAGTAGACCTGGATGCCATCTATGGCAAGACCCTAATCGATAGGATCTACGACTGCTCAACCTGGCAGCTGGCAGACGACTCAACTCGGATGTACTCTGCACTGATACTGGCTAAACTATCACCACCAGGATTGATCAATCCCAACATCACCCAACTCATCGCTGAGGGCCGCAGTCCTGGAGTTTCCAGTGAGACATCACCAAGACCCGCCAATACACAGCCAAAACAAACAGTGCCCGATGTGGAACAGCATCGAGATAAACACGAGCCCCCGCATGCACCCATGTGTATCCCATCTACACCCTTGAAGTCGGCGCTTTGAGTGGCCCGAGATGCGTGACAAGGCCAATCAGCTGTGCTGCCACGACCTGTTGCCTCCTGACACGATTAGACACAAGGCGGACACGATTGGGCGCGAGCCGGATACGATTGGACACGAGCCGACATCGGTGGCTATCAGTGGTCTGACAACTCACGCCGACGAACGCCCGCGACCAGGCCAAGCAAGACATGTCAACAGGGCCTAGCAGAGCCGACAGGGCCAATACAGCCAGCAAGGACCGAGCAAATTGACCCATCCCGTGGCGCACGGCGGTGTCACCCCGGAAGCACCCAAGGCTGCAGCGTGATGCACACCGGCACGCCATGGCTTGTACGTCGGGCAGGCCTGTACTAATGCTCTGGTCGCATCGGTCCGTCAGTCGACTGTCGGTAGACTGTCGGTTGGATCAGTTTATAAACGCTGGACTGGCACTCATCGACCGGTCGTATGATGACAGTTGCCTCTGTTCACCCCTTAGAAAGCCCATCGCGGACCGACTTCCGCTCGACGATTGAGAACCGGAACGTTCCGGACATGCGAGCTGCGCGTGGGTTTGCCGTCCCACCATTTGACTGTTCATCTCACCACTTATTCCGCCATCTATCGTCTCGCCGCCATACTAGCCAGCCTAGGCTAGCTATGAGCGCTAGGACTTTTGGCGTGGGGGTGCTGCAATTCAGTCATTCCGAATCAGGGCTAGGTCGGGTTAGGTGTGGTGGCTGTTGGTGGCGTTGTGGGTGCTTGTGTCCTGGCTCATCCGCCCTCGGCTGTTGAGTGACAGATGGCAGACCACCGTCTATGGCGTCTCGTCAGATCGTCAGTGGTCATGAGCTATGAGTTCTCTCCTATCGTTGGTCAGCATGTGTGTTCATGTCAGCTGAGCTAGGCCAGAGTCATCAGCTGGACGATCGACATGGCATGATGATATCATGCAGACATCTGCACACCCCCTCAGTATTGGTCGGCTTCGCTGTTTTAACACGCTGAACTGGTGTTAGATCTCCGCACGGATGTATGACCTCGAATTTCATGTGTTTTGGACTTGCTTCTTTGTGTGCTTCTCCGCGTGTTGTCAACCACTGGCCACCGGCGCCGGCGATCGCAGGATCTGACTGAGCCAGACTGGCGCCTCGGCGCCAAACAAGCGATATAAGATGCGAACAGAAGGGCGAAGAGAAGATCGAGAAACAAAAGAATACAGAAAGACGCACTTATGCATGTACACTTTAGCTTGAAAAGTGGAGATAGGCTCTATGTTTCCGCTGTTGGAAGCTTGCTAGTGTGCACCTCTTACACGCTACGAGACACCACGAACAACGATCCGATCAGTACGCGTCGACTCCTTCGAGCCAGACCAGTATGCCGCTTGCCGCTTGCCGCCCGCTGCATTCCGTATCAACATGCCGCGTGCGCGGCGTGAGCGGACAGCCATGGCCAGGTGGAGCTATCGAGTAGTATCCAAGTGTCCGCTCAGTGCCTCGTTTGGTGTACGTGTGCCTTCCTTTCGTTCCACTTCTCTCTCCAGAGAACACCGAACACCAACACACCTAACGCCGAATAAGCCAGAACAGCAATTGCGAGCGTGCTCATTGGCACAGGTCATGTTTGGAACTCGCGCCGTGTCTGTGCACGCATTCCAGTGTTCCTATCGTGGCCTCCGCCTGCAAACCTTGCAACGATACAGCCCACCGAATTGCTCAAGCGTCCGGTGTACGTGCACCGTCTCGTGCTATGTCCGGCCATGCCAAGGTCAGGCGGTCAGGCGGTCAGGCGGACGACAGACGAGGCAAGCAAGGGGGTAGGGCTTTGTCTAGGGTAGAAACCAACGTCGTACCGCAGTTTTGTTGGACAAGGTTTCGATCGCATTCAGTCTCGGTTCGCTTGCCCTGCAACTTTTTCCTCTTCCATGGCCATTCGATATTCGCGGCCCTTCTTGCTTAGCGACAGAGCACAGACTTGCTGTGCTCGAGATCGCAGCGAATACCGCACCCACAGCCCACAGGCAAATGCACAGGCCCAGGCCACTCACCGGCGACATTTAAGCTCGAGCGTGCCAACTCGTGGTTCGTTTGATTCGTGGGCTGTGAATGCCAGGACACATGGGATATCCAGACTTCTTGCCTTCGAGCTTCTTCCCTTTTCCAGCTGTACTCTAAGCCTTGGTTCTTCCTTACCATACCTGACCCTCGGGCGAGAACAAAGCAACACGCAGCACCGCAGCACAACACGGCAGTTTCAGGAGCAAACCGGTCGTCTCAGAATACCGGGTATGCTGGCTTTCAGAGGCTCCAAGTCCCCGTCACCACCCGTACCTCTCTGTACCTCTGTACCTCGGCGTACCTTGCAATCGGCAGCACTCCGCTCTTTGTGCTGCGTTTGGCGCCGTTGGTGCGCCTGGTAGGTTTGGTAGGGAGTTGAGACTCCGCAAATGCGCAGACACAGGATAGGACAGAGCCGCGCGAAATGAAGCGGAACGGGGGCAAGTACGTACGTTCGTCTACTGGGTCCGACCCATGGCCGGCTCGTCAGCTCGTACGGTCGGTGGTCACTGGATGTGCCAGTGTGACAGAGTTTCGGGTCGTACTAGAGGCTGGAGAGTGGGCGTGTGCCGTGAGCTGTCGGCATAGCGCGATGCTCCCTGTGCTTGCTCCCTACTTGTCAGTGCTTTGTGGACGAATGGATGCGATGGGAGCAGCATGGTGTCGAGTGTCGAGGAGTGAGATGAGTTGTAGGGACGACCGCGTGCCCAGGAGACAGGAGACCGTCTAGGAGCGCCAGGAAGGAAGACAGATGGTCGTCGACACGGTACGGTACGAGGAAGGGAACGAGGGAAGACAGGTAGAGGCAGGCAAGACAGGGAAGGGCCTCCAGGGCTGCAGAGCCACTGTGGGGTGAATTGCGCGCCGTTCCTTTGTTCCTGGACGCGCCCTGCCCTTTATTATTCGTCGCCCGCTGCGGTCCCAGCTGTGCTAGGTGTACTCTGCCTTGCGGCTCAGGGCCCTTCTGCGTCAGGCACGGTGTACTTATCGCCATGGCCATGTCCCAGCGCCAGCCAGATCCATCGTCGTGCTAAAATGTGACACTGAGCCAGGCAGCGAGGAAAGAAGGAAAGAAGGAAGAAAGAGAGTGACCAGAGTCAGTTCAGTCAGTCTCAGACATCGCGCGGCTCGTTCGTTGCTCCCACTACTCTGCAGTAGTCTCTTCTCTCCTCACGACGACGACAACCGAACCGTCTTATCTTTTCCTCTCACTCACTACTATCACTTTCTCATTCCCACTCACCCACTCTCGCAGTCGACAGCACCACCTACGTCGGTCGGTCGGTACTCTCTTCAGGCGGCTATCTCTCTGCGGACTCCTCTCCGACTCCGGGCAACGTCTATTCACCAGCTCCAACACACCCGGCGCCACCCACTCAGCCGCCAGCCCAGCCCACGGAACTCTTACAGTCCCGCTCAACCCACATCTGACGTCTTGGGATCACCAGACCATCACCCACCCACACGCAACAGTCAATTGCACCTGCTGCTCACATTCTGCAGCCTCGTGCCACTCCTGCTGCTCGCTGGGATGATCCCCGCGCACCTGCAGCAGAGTGCAGATTACACCCGCCTTCCTTCCAACGAGGACGTCAGGCAGTACCAGTACAACCCTCCGCCGTCTTCCTACGCAACGCTTCTTGCGTCTTCCTCGTCCTCTTCACACTCTTCAAACGGTCCACCTGCCAACAACAACAGCAACAACAACAGCTCTCGCCCCGACCCCCGCTCACGCAGTTTCACCTCGCTCGTCGAACCCATGACTCGTGCGGCCCAGAGTCTCGTCAAGTCGTCGGTGCCGGACGCTATTCACGCGCACTTCCCCGACTCTGCCAGCGAGGACGATGGAGTCGAGGGACTTGCAGCCCAGTTCCCGCACCCCCCGGACGCCTTCCTTCCTCCTCTGAGCGGAGGCGGATTCGCAGCCGCGGCTTTTGCAGGCTCGACGCCGAGGCGCTCCGGGTCGAGCAACAACTCGAACGCTGGTGATCGCAGTCAACGGCAGTCGGTCTCATCTCAGAAGTCACACTCCCAGCCGTCTCGGCAATCTCAGCAGTCTCTGAACTCGCAAAAGTCGCAGCGCACGCAGCCCCCGCCCAAGCTGCAAGGACTGGGAGTGCAAGGACTGGAAGTGCCGGAAGCTACGGTGTCGAGCGGAGCCGATGAGCGCAGGAGCAGCGTCCAGAGCCAGCGCAGTGTCCGCTCAGCCGCAAGCGCGACCCCCTCGAGTCCTACGATCCCGACCACGCCCGTTCCTTCCTCGCCTGTTAGCAGTGCAAGCAGCGCCAGCTCGCCGACGTTAACACACAACTCTACCGACACTGGCCTGTTCTACTCTCCGAGCCGTCGTTCGACAGGCCACTATGTCAGCTACCCCAAGCCACCGAGCCCGCCCTCATACGGCGACAAGGCTCGCGCATCACTGCCTCCGACACCTGGACCCCCCGGCACTCGCAGCCCATCTGCGATGAGGAATGCGCGCAACTCGCTTCAGACCGCTCCGCCGATCAGACCGCCACCGCCCTCGGCCCCGCACTTCGACCTGGGAGACTGCGCCTCGCTCAAGTCGCCCCTGGATGATCTCCCGCCAGACTTTTCGGAATTTGACCCCCTGGGCCCTGCTTCTGGAACGTCTGATGCGAGGAAGGAAGAGAGATCGGAGAGGTCGGCAAGGTCAGAGAAGGCAGAGAGATCGCAGAAGGCGGAGAAGGCTGAGACGGTGAGGGAAAAGTCAGAGCGTGCAGAGAGGCACACGAGGTCAGCCTCTGAGGGTGGCCACGGGCGATCGGACAGGGACGACGTCTCGGAGAAGCACGAGCGGCCCGACAGCCGTGCGACGACGATCACGACGACGAGCAGCGAGGTGCGCGGCCCGCTGCGTGCGAGTGCGGCGGCCCACGCGAGGGTGTACAGGCGCCAGCAGGCCAATGCGACCCGCCTCGTCACATCCCCGGCAGACGAGCCGCTCGACTACAAGACGACAAGGAGGAAGCGGCTCGGAGACCACAACCGCGTAGCTAGGTGGCTTCACAACGCTGTATCGAGGCCGTTTGGGCTCGAGACGATCGACGACTAGAGGTTGTCTCAGACCGGGCCATTCCTGCTCCCTGTGGTCTCTGCGGATCGTCAGCTGTCGCGCGCTTATCGCTCCGGCGATCAGTTTGACAATCGCTCCAGCCGCTCCAGTCTGCCCCTGCTCCATCACTAGGACGAGGTTTTGTCCCGGCACCTCAACACCAGTCTACCTCCGATCTGCAAGTCGGGGGATAGTCCGTCATCGTTTCGTAGCTCACCTCCGTGGCCGAGCTATGACGCCGGACAGCCGCCCTCCTCCCGGCTGCACTCCAGTCTCGACCATGGAGCGAAGTCACTCTCCGTTCATGGTTCCTTACTCCCCTAGTACCTGTCTCAACCTGGGCTACTCTGGCCAGGCACCTTGCTCCACTTCATCAACGCGACCTTGTGCCTTTCTTCCACTTCTTCCGGCAGTATCTCCGGCACGCCTACTCTCTCTCCGCTGATAATTGTACACCACACAAACACTTCCGTACCATGCTCCGTACTCCACGCCCTGGCGTGCTTGTATGTAATGTAATAACTCTGATCACTGCAGTGATGGACGGGTCCGAACTGGGCCAGCAGTTCTTGGAGATCGGAGGCGCGGTGATCGTTCAGCCAATTAGCCAAAGCAACCGAAGGACCATGGGCCACTCAACTACTCTGGGACAGGTCCACTGGACGACTGATGTAAAAACAATATTGAAATTCATTAATGTGGGTGTGTATGCCATGTCCGTGGACACAGCTTTGTACAAATGAAGTTAGGCCGCGCCGCTTTTCAGCGAGCGCCAGGCCATTGTGGTGTCCGTTGACGTTCACTGGTGAACGATCGCTCACTTCCGAACGCTCATAAGGGAACGTTCGTTCGCTGGCAACGCTCAAGAGTCAAGAGGCTCGCTGCGCTCGCCAGTGAACGTACGCGCGCTCGCTGCGCTCGCCAGTGAAACGTCCGCTCGCTCGCCGCGCTCGCCGCGCTCGCCGCGCTCGCGAGGCTCGCTTTAGAACGACGTCGTACTGTCCACCTCGATGGTGGGGACGATGCTTGCGATGAACTTGAGGAACTGGGGTTAGCTGATGACGACTCGGCAGCTGGGTGTCTTGATAATTGGGCGGATCTCCGAGCTGATAGGCGATGTGGGCCAGCTGGATCTCTGGGCTGGGTGGCAGGAAGGAGCAGTTGGACTTCTGGGCTAATGGGCAGGGAGGAGCAGGCTGTACTTGATCGGCAGGCTGAACGACTGACTGAGGGGCAGGCAAGACTGAGTCCAGCAAGTTGAGGGCTTCGCCAAGAGCAGAGGAGCAGACGGACGACGTCGTTATCCGTCGATGACCCGACCATGCCCTCTTGCTCCGACCCCGCGCCTCACGACTTCGCTCGCCGGGACCACACTCTTTCCCCTGCACCACGCCTCTCTCGACTTCGCTCGCCCGCCGCCAGCGGCTGTCGATAAACACAGGCGGCCCAATGACTCGGCGAGCATGTTCCAGCTCACTACACAAAGCCCGAACCAAGCCCAATACTCCTAACACAGCCCAAATCCAGTCCGGTACTCCTCACACAGCCCATTTACAGCCCAACACCCCTCGCTCGCGACCTGACGGCCGCGTGCTTCGAGAGCCTACTCACAATGACAAGGTAGAAATCGACCTGCACGCCCGCCTCCTCGTCGCCATGCGGCGTGCTGCCGCCCGACGTTCCCTTCTTCTCCTTCTCCTTGTCCCCGCCGGTAACCTTGCGCATGACGCCCGGCAGCCAGCGGCGCTTGTCCTTGCCGTCCTTGCTCGTACTCGGCGACGACGAGGGCGCATCGGTCCCCTCCTCCATCCGGTCGATAAACTTCTTCATCACGCTCGCGTGCTTGCACGGGTGCACTGAGGCCAGCTGCGTCCCGCTGTGTGGGAAGGCCTCCATCGTCATCGTCTTGAAAGCGTGGTCGGCAGGCACGTCTTGGAAGATCTCCTTGACCGTGAGCGGCTTCTTGTGCTGGGGGTGTTAGCTTGAGTTTCAGAGGGTACAGCTTGGCTATATGACGGCTCAGCGGCCGGCATGATGGCGGCGGGCCGACAGCACTGGCTCCATCACGCTGTACACCAGTTGAGCTGGTCCGAACACGATGGCTCAACTGCCATACCGCCCCATGTTGCGCTGCAGCACCGGCGCTGGCGCGCCGTTGCAGACTCACCTCGTCATATCCGAACAGCCAGAAACGCGGCGTCTGGTAGTGCTTGTCGTACGAGATGTAGCAGTCGTATGTCCGCACCTGTAGCAGGTTGTCCGAGCTGTTCTCACTTGGCCGGACCGCTGCGTCGTCCTCCTCCTCGAGCCCTGCCGCCTCGTCCATGTCTGGGATATCGTCCATGTCGGGGATCTCGTCGTCGTCGCCAATGTGCAAGCCTTGCGTCGCGGCCGTCAGCGATGGCGAGTCGGGAATTTCGGCGACCGTCTCCGTGTTCGTTTCTGCCTGTTAGCTAGGGAACCGCTAGATTGAGCTCACTTCTTCCCAAATGGGTGGCGACCCATTCTCCATCAGGCTCGGCCTCCTCAGCCTGTCTCGTTAGCTTGTTCTCGGAATACGACCGAGCTTGCTCACCTCGTCCAGGAAGCTGAGCAGCTTCTCGGCGTCCTCGTCGTCGTCGGTGTAATTGAGCGCAGTCGCTCGGCGCAAGCATGGAACTGGAGGGGGCGTCAGTCGCCGATCGGCAATTTGGTGTGATGGGCAGTGTGCGTGCGATGCGGTATGTCGACAGTTGCCGCACGGGGCAGATAGACCGCCGCAGTCTCCTAGTCCGATCCGAGTAGAGGACTCACCGTTACGCGTGATGAGGTACTGCTTGTCCGCTGGAAGGAAGTCACGAGCACGCCCCGGGTCACCCTTCTCCCTGCGTCGAGTCAGCTATGGTCACCTCCACGGCGGCGGCGAGCGCCAGCGCTCGGTCTCGCCAAGAGTAGACGTACCACTGCCAGACGGGGAACTTGAACGTCAGAAAGTCGCCCGCCGCAACAAACTCCTCTGTTCTGTCAGCTCCAGTATGTAGGATTGTAAGCTCACCAGGAGTGATTCGTCCATGCTCCTTGAATTTGGATTCACGGAGAACCTAGTCTGCGTCAGCTTGTGTGATCGAGTCGGACGGTGGGTGACGGTGTGGGTGGCCGTGGCGTCGGGGGTGGCGAGACGTACCGGTGAAAGATAGTCGCGGACGGCCCAGTACTGGCTCTGGGGGTCAGCTCGCTGTAGATCGGGTGAGCTCACCTGGATAGCCAGCAGGGACGAGTTCATGGTTCCAGCAGCGGTGAGTGGGTGGTCGTGGACGGCTGGCTGACTCGGAGAGAGAGAATGTGGGCGATGGGCGATGAGCGATGAGAGACAGATGGAGAAAGATGTGTCGTCACGCACTTGATCGTTGTGAGGCGTCGGATTAGCAACAGTGCACACACCGCTCGGCCGCTAGATGCTGAGCTCTGTGCTCTGCGTTGGACGCTGGACGTCTCACTCGGGCACCACCCGTAGCCTGTAGCACCCGGTAACCCTCCCCTGTGCTCTCCCTGTCTTACGGGCCTGTCTGCCTGCCCTGCCCTGTGCGCACCGCTGCGTCTGGACCGGGACCCCTCCGACTGGAGACCCGGCTGGGCCTACTGGGCAGGGCAGACTACGCTACGCTCACGCTAGCACGCTGTGGTGACGTTCTCTCACGTGGCATCGCTGCTGCACTCAAATGGTTCCGGGTCAGTCACGTGAGTCTCGCCCACCCGTTGTCGGTCTCATTCTCCAACACTACTGATACGGGCGCTCGGCGGGCAGCGCTGTGCATCGACCAGGCCCATTCCACAGTCGCGGGCACGGGCAACCGCTTGAAACAGCCGTAGTACTGTGGCTCAAGTTCGATGATGATGCACGAGCCAGTCAGATTGTCCTTCTTGCGTCTTCTTTCATTGAGCATTGAGCAACACGGGGCTGCATAATTCAATAGCAGAGCGTAAATTGCATTGCGTCGACAACTCTATTATTATGGTTGTTTGGTTCCTAGTAGCTAACACAGCTGTCATAGTAGAGCATCCATGTGCCACGACCATCGGCGTTTTACGGAAAAGTGATGTCAGCGCATGCCACGCGATTGCTTTCTTTTAGCGTTTGATGTAAACAACCGCCTTGGCCTGGGCGGGCGTCCAACCGCGGCCGGAGGCACACCAGGCGTATCTGGCCCATCTGGCCCTCACACATACACAGCCTATCTGCCCAGCTTGGCTACCCAGCACCCCGGATCTCTCCCTCTCCCAAGCGGCTCTGCTCCCAGGCCACGGCCACAACATTGCATCCCACTCACGCCCTGCTTTTGACATAAACAATCAAGCACCCCACGCCTGACTTCTTTACTTCACCCCCTTCTTCCGACAATCTTCATCGACATCTCCGACAACCCCCCGTCCTTGTGCATTACCTCCCCGTAGCACACTCCCCGACAGACGGCGACCGACAAACAACAACAACAGCAGCAGCAGCGACTGCGACGGCTACTACTGCACGGGCCTAGACTGCACTGCTGCAGACCGCCCCGCCATCGCTGGTCCCACACCTGCACCCGATCAAAACAAACAACCCTACCGTTGTCTGTGGTCCATCGAACAGATCCACAGAGGAGCCTTACTTCTCACCTCTGACTCTTTCTGACCCCGCCCGGTAGCCAGTCTCACCTACCATGGCTTCTGGCGGAGAGGAGAGCCCTCAGGTGATGGCACCCCCGCCGCCCCCGTCGCGGTTACCAGTTCCGCAGTCGCCAGCGCAGCGGGCCACTCGCAGCGCCATCATGAACTCGAGCGCAAAGGGCTGGTCGCCGCTGCAGATCACCAAGCGCAATCCCGACTCTATCCCCTCTACTCCAGCGAAGGAGACTGGCTCTGCTCGCCGTTCCTCCAACTCGTTCCGACACATGGCCACGAACAGTCTCGTCGCCAAGTCGCCGTTCAAGGACATCCGCACTGTCCAGGGCGCCATGTCTGCTGGCCTCGACTGCTCCACGAGCTCCAAGAAAGAAGTTATTCACGAACGAAGAAACCCGAACCGGGCTCTGGGCCAAGCTCCCACCCTCGCTGCTGGCAGCGCAAACACTCCCAAGGCTGCCCTTGGCCTCAGCAAGTCACGCTCTCCTCCGGGATCAGCCATCAACGGCACCCGCAAGGTCTCCAACGAGCGCAAGGTGTCCATCCCCTCGACCGCCGAGCGCAAGGCCAGCATGGAGCGCAAGGTCTCCCGAGAGGAGAACGACGAGAACGACAACAAGGGTAGCATCCGCAAGAAGAAGCTGCCGCGGCAGAGTATGGCTTACAAGGCACTCGTTAAGAACGAGTACGTGACCCACTCTCCCTTCTTAGCGGAGCGTGCGAACAACTCGGCCGACGACTCCGAGTTCGATGAGACGGAGAAGAGCATCCAGCAGCCCTTCATCGGTTCCCCCAGCCCTCGCCGGACATCGAGCGGCAGCCGGAAGCGTCTCGCCAGCCCCAGCGCCAACCTGGCTCAGAACCGCACCTCTATGTCCTCGGCCGCCTCGCCCTCGAGAGCTTCCCCGACTCGCCCGACTGCCCAGCAACTGTCTCCGACCAAGCAGCAGGCGTCGCCTGTCAAGCAGCAGCTGTCCCCGGGGAAGACGCCGACCAAATCTTCCTTAGTCTCCAAGCGCATGAAGGGCCCACGCACCGCCGGCAGCGCTTCCCCGCCAGCTCGTCGCAAGTCCGTCTCCTTCCAGCCGATCCCCGACATCCGCGAGTTCGAGTGCCCTAGCACTGACGTCTCCTACAACACGTCGTACAACACGAGCGTCGAGCCTCCCACTGTGCCTGACAGCGACGACTGGTACGATGAGGAGACCAGCTGGGTCGGCAGCATCATCAAGGACGAAGTCGACATTGACCTTCCGGAGCCTGCCCAAACGCAGCCCCCAGCTCAGACACAGCCGCAGCGGGCGCCGGAGCACGACCACGACCGATCCTTCGACTCCATGGAGGAGCCGCCCATGGGAGACGTATCCGCAACAGCCGACTTTATGGACTCCTTATATGAAGAGGGTCTGTTTGAAGGCGACTCGATGGAGCAGGACACCCCCATCATGGAGCAGCGAGCCACTTTCGAGGGACAGGCGGACAGCAATGACCCCGACTCGGAGGGCACGAATGATGGGACCCAGCTCACCACTCCCGTCATGAACGACACACCCCTGCCGGAGCAGCGTATCGGTTTCCCCAGCAGCCCGCATCACGTCCACACGATCCACCCTCATCTTCCCCCGATCGAGCAGCCGCACCTCCCTCACAATGAGGAGCACCGCATGCTACTCAACGCCGATGTGTCGCAGCCTCAGATCCCGTCCCCGCACAAGGAGCAGATGCACAGCCCTCCCGGACCCCATGCTCACCAAGTCGGCGCCATGTACGATCCCTTCATCTCGATCCAGACTGCCACCGAGTTTGTCGGCGAGGCAAAGGAGCGTTCGGAAGGAGGAGTGCCTCTCGGTCGCACCTCCCACGCCGATCGTGTGCACGCTGCTCGTGTGCTCGCTACTCAGTCGCTCGGTTTAGGCTTCCCGGGCCGCTCTCGTTCGCCCACGAAGAGCATCGACTCCAACTCGGGTGCGAGCTCACCGGCGATGTCGGACGGCCAGGCTACTCCGGTTGCCCAGGGCACTCCTAAGAAGGGGCAGCCCCAAGAGGACGTGTTCGGAGCTGTCATTACCAGCCCTGCCACTGCCCGCAAGCCCAGCCCAGCCGCCCGCAAGAGCCTGGATCGCAAGGTCTCCGATGTGCCCGAGCTGCAGGGACCATCCAGCCGTATGGCTCAGTTCCGCGCCATGAAGGAGACACCGTCGAAGCGCTCGCTTCCCAAGCCTCCCAAGTCGCCTGCGCCCGCTCCTCAGCCTATCGGCCTGCCGTCGCCTGTCCACGATCGCGCCTACAGCTCTGCGAGTGAGACCGAGGTTGAGTCGGCGTCGGAGGCTGAGGGACACTACCACCACAACTATCCCCAGGCCAACGGCTATGACGCTGAAGAGAAGGTCGTGAAGCGGCTCTCGGACGCCCCTCCCCCGAGGCTCACGCTCGGAGAGGATCTCGAGACTGCTCTCACTCCTTCCCCCCCGCCTCGTCTGGCCCTGACACCGGAGCTGGAGGAAAAGTCGCTTCAGGAGATCTCGATCGACGACGAACCGTACCGACCGGAGACGCCCCCGCACCTGCCGTCCTCTCCCTACGGCGACAGCCCTCTCACCCCCAGCCAGCGTTTCGCCCGTAGGGCGGTGCGAGACGATGATGACGACGACCTGTTCACACCACCCCGTCCACACGATGAGTCCCGGGAGCGCGAATCGAGCCCGCGGATTCCGTCGTTCGAGTTTGAGCCGTCCAACCTCAGCATTGATGTGGACTCTGACGGCTCGATTGACGGAGCTCTGCATGCGCTCGGCGGTATGCAGATCACCGACGGTCGTGATCTGATGGAGGGCATGCGCTCTATGGACGGCATGCACTCACCCAGCAAGAGGAGCTCGGTGTGCTCTGTGTCGTCGCAAGGGGACTACGCCACTCCGCTCGGCGGCTCTGTGGACGACCACGAGGACAGCATGGACACGACCATTCCCGCTATCAGGCCGCCGACGACCCCGCGGTCCGGTTCCCCGGCTGCGGCTCGAGCGGCTTCGCCTGCTACCCCGACTAGGACTTCCTCTCCCCAGGTCTCGACCCCGCTCCGTGCCACGCCGTCGCGGACGCACGTTACATCCCCCTTGTCGGCCGCTCCCATCGTGGCTACAGCACCGCTGGCCGTTGAACCACGAGAGAGCCAGTCGGGTGAGTTTGGCCCGCCTGTCCCTCCCAAAGACGACGCGGATGTCAGCACGACTAGAATTCGTCAGCGCATCTCGCGCGATGCCATCCGAGAGCAAGTGAACAAGCGAATGGCTGCTGGCGAGCTTTCTCTGAACGGCCGTCCGACCTCTGTATTCCTGCCGCAGACGGCCGCCGAGCCCTCGCCAGTGAAGCTTGCTGCTCGCCCGAACTCTGCGAGCTCTACCCCTGTCAAACTCCGCCCGAAGAGCTCCGTCTCTAACATCGCCGCAGCTGCCGCGTCGAGACTTGACAGCCCGAAGTCTGCTCTGGACCGCATCGCTGGCGTCTTTAAGGGAGACGAAAGCCAGGAGACCTCGCCTGCTCCGCCCATCTCACCACCGCTCTCGCCTCCCCGTGCCCACTCTGTCATGGCGACCACCCGGCCGACCGAGCCTGCCCTGCCCCGCTCGGCGGCCGGCTCCATCGTTGATGATCCGAAAGCACTCGCCGCGGCGCGCAAGTCGCGGCGTCGGTCGAACAGCACCGGCAACATCGGCAGTGTCAATAAGAAGGCACCGCGCGTTACGCTTGGGCTCGACGACGACGCGGTTAGTATCCTTGACTCGTTCCGCGACGAGACGATGGACGACTCGGTCAGCGAGAAGCACTACCGCATCCGCGAGGAGCGCCGGCAGATCCGTGCTACCTACACTGGGTCTGGAAGCCTTTCGTCTCGCTCAGGAGACAACGACTCGATCAAGGCGTGGCGCCCGATCCGGAGACCGAGTGACATGCACGAGCACTCCATCGAGCTGCGAGCAGCCCGCGAGCGCGAGGCGCGCGAGGGCAAAGCCAGCGGCACGGTGTTTGTCAAGGTGCTCGGCATCGAGTCGCTCACGATGCCGCTGCCGAAGGAGACGACGTACTTCCGCATCGCGGTCGACAACAACCTCGACTACATCCGGACAGACCGCTTCTTCGAGCTGAAGGAGGGCGCGAAGATCAACCAGGAGTTTGTGATGGCCGAGAGCGAGAACTTTGAGTTCTCGATCGCGATGGAGATCAGGGCGGACCCGCACATCCTGCGGCTCATGCACGAGAAGGCGAACCCGCCGACTGTCGCCCCACCTGCCCCGGTGCCAGCGCCAGTCCAGCGGCCTGTCACGCCGACGAGCACGACGTCGCACAAGGCGCGCGGCCTGCGTGCGCTCTTTGGCGGCACGCCGCGGAAGAACAAGCACCAGCGGACGCAGTCTGTCCCCGTCCAGCCTACGGCGCCGGTACAGCGCAAGCCTGTCCCGCCCGCCCCGCGGCCCGACACGATCGCGACCTTCTTCGCCCCCGGGGGCGACACGACGCTGGCAAAGACGCACATCGCCTTCAAGCCGATCGCGGAGCAGTGCGAGGCGAAAGTGCTCGAGATCCGGTACCCGATGTTTGCAATGGTGAAGCCTGCCCCGCTGCCTGACGGAACTGCGCCACGCAAGCAGCTCGCCAAGATCACGATCCAGGTGTTGCGACTGCCACCGCTGCCAGGTCTGGGTCCCGACAATCTGCCGGGGTCCATCGACGAAACCCTCCGCGGCCTGAGGCACCACAAGTGGCACAGCCAAGTCTACCACGAGGGCATCCTGACGCAAGTGGGCGGCGACTGCCGCGTCCCGCGCCGGCGCTTCTTCAAATTGATCGGCGGGTCGCTGGTAGCAATAAACGAAGTGACGAAGAAGGAAGTTGCGCGCATAGACCTGCGGGAAGCGAGCGCGCTGGTAGACTGCAACAAACCCGGAGTAGACGACGACTACGACCCCTTCTCTGCCCGGCCGCGTTCTTTCCAGCTCAGGTTCACTGATAACGAGGCCATCGTCTTCTCGGCGGACAGGGACGACGACAAGGCCGTGTGGATGGACACATTGGCTGGATTGCTCGGCAAGGTGCCGTCCAATCCTATCTGGGCAGAGATGCTCGCCCAGTCGTCAAAGGAGAGGAGGGATAGGAGGAAATCGAAGAGACGGTCGAGCGCTATGCCACCGCCTACAGCCGCGAGTGGGAAGGTCGCGGGGAGGAAGTCGAACGTGCCGACTGTGCACGAGTAACATGAGCAACACGAGCTACACGAGCGCAGCGAGTGTTGTGAGTGTTGCGAGAGTTGCGAGTGTGCGAGTGCTCCAGTCTGGTCTCCGTTGACAGCTTCCCAGCTGTGTGTCTTCCCCTCTTACGTTGTCTTTTTACCTCCTTCGCTACGATATCCGGTACTAAGTGATAGATTGGATTCCTATTTGTACTATATGTTGAATATGTCTGAATGCACATTGCTAGGTTATGCGTTGGCCGAGGTCTGCGGAGCAGGCCGAAGCAGGCTGAGGCACATGGGGTCTGGGGTGTCCGAGTAAGCTGAGAGGTCGAGCTGAGAAGCCAGCCCGAACGGCACTTGAGGCTCACGATCTCAATCGTCTCGGAGACTGAACACCACACGTTGAGGTGCCACACTTCACGCGGATTGTCGTCCTTCGATGAGTCAGGCTAGTCTGTAGGTGTTGACTGGTGGAACTGATCCATAATCAGCTGTAGTCAAGGCCGAACTCATCAGGTCATAGTGTGCGCACTCAACGCTTTCTCCGACAGTATGGGGTACACTGTCTCCGATCAAGCTGGCTACACTGACTCCCGACTAGGCTGGCTATGTAGTTTCCGACAGCACTGGCTGCTACGACACAGCTGACCAGACCGTCGACAAAGCTGGGCATGCCACTGACTCCAGCTACCGCTAACTCCAGCTACCGCTAACTCCGGACACCGTTGACTCCGGACACCGTTGACTCCGGACACCGCTGACTCCGGACACCGCTGACTACGAACACCGCTGACTACGGACACCGCTGACCCCAGACACACCGGGTGCTGACAACAGGACTCTGCTCACAGCCAGTTCAAAGTGCACTGGCTTTGTCGACCGCGCCCGCGCCCCCACCCCCGGCCGAGATGCCGCGACTGTAGCGTCGTCGATGTCGCTCGCTGTGCTCAAGTGTCATTCCGCGGATAGTCGTCAACTCGATATGCCATTTCCGAGGGCCATTTCCGAGGATTGGACCGCCACTTTGACCCACCACGATACCTTCCAGAGGGACTTGCCTCGTGCATTTTCTGCACCTGTTGACCACTATGCGGTGAGGGCGGATACTTCTTCTCCGCCGCGCTCAGTGTCTTTTTCCTATGCTAACTCAGTCCTCGGTACTTCTGTGTCTAACTTCTAGTGCTCCTCGCCCGGTGCTCGACCTCCAGCCCTCCACGCTGCCTTTCTCGGTGCTCAATGCTCAGCGCTCAATGCTCAATCGTCCACACGCCGCAGAAGCTCGGGGTGCCGCGCATGTCATGAGCGTGCGTCGCTATGCTCGACGCTCAGCGCTATACTCTGCTCTCTTCGCTCGACGCTCAGCTCAGCGCTATACTCTTTCTCTCTTCTACATTCACTCGACGCTCAGCGCTGCGCGCTTCGCGTTGCGCTCGCGTAAATGCCGCATGCAGTGCATGAATGCTCGATGCTAAATGACCTAACCTATGACCTAAGCTGTGGGGGTTGGGGGTGGGGGTTGGGGTGGGTGATGGGGATGGTGGAATGGGGTGGGTATAGATGCTGTCGATCGGCGCCACTGTCGAGCTGCAATGGCGCGGGTATAGCTCGCTTTGGGTTGCGAGATGTTTTCACTGCCTCGCCTCTCTACCTGTGCTGGTTGGACTGGATCGTCGGAGTGAGGAAGGGCACCAGCTTTGCCTCTCTCAGAAAGACGACGTGCTCCAGCTGCAGGCAGGACTGTGGCTACTCGATGCGCTGGCTCACTCAGTGCCTCACTCAGCGCATTCGCCTTCGCTCTAAAAGTGCGCGCGGCTCACTCAGACCAGCTCGCGCTCAGAGAGGCTTGCTCATGCTCTCTAAATCTGTTCGAGGTCGCTCGACAGCCAAGCTTGCGAATACTCGTGCAGGCTAGCTGTCGCTCGACAGTACCTGAACGATGGGCTCGCCCTGCTCGTTGCACTCGCGCGCTCGCGGGTCCGCCTATCGCACGCGCTGGTAGAATAACAGGTACGCGCACTTCTCCCTACCAGCGACGGTGCCCGCGCGGCCCTCTGCCTCCTCCTCCTCGCTAACAATGACGTCCTCCGTCGGAACCGGCTGCACCGTCTCGTCGTCAAAGTGGAGCCATCCCGTGCCATCTGGCCGCGCGACGCAGACGGTGTAGTGACCGCCAGTGGCCGAGTGGCCGTGGTGGTACACGACGCCGAATAAGCGGTACTTGATCCCCTGGGGCGTGCGCTTTGCCGGCGAGATGATCTCGGCCGGGATGGTCAGCTCGGTGCCATACGCGACCGGCTTGGAGCGCTTGACGACGTTCTGCTCTTGCGGGTCGTACACGAAGCGCTTCAGGTGCAGGATCAGCACGGGCGGGAGCATCTCGAGGTACACCTGCTTCGTGGCGTCGACGTTGGCATTCCGCGCTGCCGACCAGACGCCTGGCACCGTCTCCGGCTCGTTCAGGTGTCGCAGTGCATCGATCAGAGTGTGCACTTCCGATGCCTGAATGTCGAGTTGGAGAGGCTGGTACGGCTCAAGCGTCACGCTGTCCTTCGAGCCCGGCGTGTGCAGGACGGAGCGCAGTGAGCCACCAAAGATGCGGGACACAGAGGACTCCCGCGTCTCCGCTGTTCGGACGACGTGCGTCTTCTGCTTCTTGCCAACCTCGAGCCAGTCGTCGTCGTCCTTCCGCCGTCCGGCGCTCGGTGAAACTGGCCGGTCAATGGTCCGCTCGGCGTCGCCGTTCGCCGCAGTAGACTTGGTGACCGGCTTTGCGGGTGCAGTGCGCGAGTACAGGTCCAGCAGCTCCTCGTGCAGAGTGTTCAGGAAGAAGCCGAGATACTCCTCCGCATCCTCCTGGTAGCCGCGGCGCATCGAGTCGAAGCGCTTGTTCTCCTTCATAGCGTCGTAGACATTCTCCGGAATGAAAGCATTGTCGCGAGCCTTGCCCTTCGGCGTCGAGGTCCCGTTGCTCCCGCTGTTAGAGGGACCAGGGGCAAACTCGCGGAGGAAGACAACCATAGCCTCGAGCAGGGGGGTGCGACGAGCAAAGTCGGGCTTCAGCCGCTTACCGAGCTCCTCGAACAGCTCGGTGAAGGGCGTGCAGTAGCGAAGGACCTGGAGAATCTGCGGGATGGTTAGCGTGAAGATAGCGTGGGTAACCTACAGTATTGGCAAAGCACATGTTGCCGGTGTTGATCAGTCCACGGGGAACAATGGGCGCCGGCGGTCCAGCGGGCCGAGAGGTGAGGCCATCTGTAAGCAAACGAGCGAGGTCCTCGGCGGGCGTCGGCGGCGCACCGACGGCAGCAGCCCACGAGGAAGGCTTGGGGGGCGGCGATCGGGGCGTCGATCGTCCCTCAGACGGGGGCACGCGGGAAGTCACGCTCTCAGCGGGGAGCGAGTCGATCGACTTCGAGGGGGAAGGAAGGGTGGAGGAAGCAGCAACAGAGAGACTGTTCGGAGTGCCGGTGGCGGACTTGGCCGGGTGCGTGGAGCGGAGAAGGGAAGCCCACGACGAGGGCTTGACGGGAGCGGGGGCGGGAGCGGGTGATCGAACAGGCGCGGGTGCCGGCGTAGCGGCGGGGGTCTCTGCCGTGCGCGTGGCAGCCTTCGGGGTAGTGACGACTGGAGTTTTCGATTCGTCGGCGGACTCGTGCGGCAACGGCTCGCTGATGACATCACCGAAAGTGAGAGGACGGTGCGGAGGGGGTTGACGGCCACCCTTGACGCCGACGGCGTAGACGGCCTTCCCTCGGGGCTTGGACGATCCCTTCGAGGACCATCGTGGTGAGTCATCGTTATTAGCGGCGGGGACAGACTCTGACTTGACGCTGGCGGGGACGAAGCGGGACAGGTGGGCGGCGTACGAGTTGCCCTCTGCGTCGGGTGCAGGCCGGTGGGGTCGTAGACGGACGGGGTCCGACGTGAGCTTTTGCCGGCGGGGCATGGTGGACGAGGAAGGTGACGGTGAAGAGAGGCCAGCGAGAGAAGCGCCGGTGAAGGTGAGTCCCTCTGGCTGAGCCGCCGCTGATGGTTCCGCCGGGGGCGAGGGCTGCGGCGGGGGCTGGGAGGAAGCTGACGGTGCGCTGTCGTTTGTGTGTTCTGAGGGAGGATGTGTCGATGCGACATTGTCTGATGTCGCGGGCTGATCGACTTTGGCGGGTGCCGATGCTGATGGTGTGGAGGAAGGTGCGGGCGCGGATTTGGTCGAGTCGTCGGTAGTAGTGGTGGTGGTGGTGGCTGCCGGCTCCGAAACTGAGGGCGGAGGCTCCAGTGACAAACCGAGCGACCCGGCGTCTTGCGCTTTTTCTGGCACCTGGGCAGGAGCTGGCTGCTCGACAACTGTCGGAGTCGATGCATGGCCGTTGGGCAGCTGCGCGGTTGCGTTCACGGGCCCGTTTGCGTTCCCGTTCACGTTTGCGCTTGACGCTGTTCGAGACGGGGGCTCATTCTTGCGCACCGGATAGTTGAAACCTTGAGCGGCAGGGTTCAGGCCCTTGGAGCTGGCGGCACTGACATGAGGTGCGCTCGTCCCGTTCGGTCCCCCGCCGTGCTGCTGGTCGCCCATCATGTAGCCGCCGTCTGGTCGATAGCCCATGCCGTTGTACATTCCTGGCTGCTGGTATCCGACACCAACGCCGTATGCATAAGGGTGTCCCGGCGGGTAGAAGGGCTGCTGAGGTGCAAACTGAGGATTCCCGTGATAGACCGCAGAACCATCGTCCTCATGTCCGAACTTTTGATCCCCGTCGAATCCGCCGTACGGTCGCTGGAAATTGGCCCCTCCTCCTACGTAGTAGCCGTTCTGCATGGTGCCCGGCCCGGGGCCGGGCATGGGCATCTGGCCGTAGGGAGGGTAGAACTGTGGTTGATAATACCCGGGGTAGTTGTCGTAACGGAATGCCGGCTGGAAAGCTCCCGTTCCGGGGTTGGGGTGATGCGGTCGCTGCTGGCCATGATGATGAGGGAACTGCTGCTGAGCAGCGTAGTAGGGGTTGTAGGGATAGTTGTTTGGAGGATACGGGGGCTGGTGCTGAGAGGGGCCTGCGGGGTAGGCGAGCGAGGGGTAGGTGGGCTGTTGCGGCTGCTGCTGCTGATGTTGGGGTTGGGGTTGGGGGGGCTGAGGCTGCTGGTGTTGCTGGTGCTGAGGCGGTTGGTTAGGCTGCTGGGGCGGCGGGGGCTGCTGCTGCTGGTGCTGATGGTGGGCGGCGTCGGGGTAGGTTTGATCGTGTGTCTGCGGCGGGGGTGGTGGGGGTTGTTGGTGGTGAGCCGCGGCGACCGCGTTGGGTGCGCCGGGTTCTTGGCCTGGCATGCTGATGGAGCAGACTAGGCCGACCTGTTAGGGAGGGCCCTGTGGAGAGATGTGGGTGCGTGTAATGGTATGCAAGCAGGACAGTGAGAGAGACAGTGACAGAGGCTAGAGTAATGGACAGGGTAGAGTAGCGTGTTGGGTGCGATGTGTGTATGAGTGTATGTGTGTCCAAGTAAGTGTGGATGGTGTGGTCAAACGAGTAGAATATGGAGGAGTAGGGGCAATCGACGAGTCACAGGGGAGGGAGCGAGCGAGCGGACGAGCGAGTGATGGAGGTGTCTGTACGGTGGTGAGCAATCGGGTGGTGATGGGTGAGAGGGTGAGGTTGGGGCTCAATCACTCGTTCGTTCACTCGCTCGCTCGCCCGTTTCCTCCTAGCCCTCCCCCTGTCTCCGTTGTCCGGTGCCGCGGCTTCGGTGTCTCGTTAGGGCCAGGCCAACTTTCGCCATTGTGGCTCATGGCGCCTGCATCCGGAGCTCATGTAAGTCTCCTTTGCCATTCACGCAAGAGCTAATATCGAGCAAATTAGATCAGCTTAGCATTTCCAATTAGTGCGCATTAGCATTTTGGCTATTTGCGGGAATTTCCCTCCTATACCTCGTGCATAACCAAGCAGAACACCCTCTAATGACTCAGGCCCCGGGCGATAACCTTAATTCAACACTCATTCCGACCTCCACCTTTGGCTTTTGGCGCTACCATTCTGGTGCCAGCCCAGGCCAGCCCAGCCAGGCAAATATTTTCTCGCTTTATTCCCATTTAATCCCGTCCCTCCGAAAATTACCAGCCCAAGGCCCACACTCACTCGACCTCCTGTCGCCCGTCCCAGACAGATAGACTGATCATCCACCTCGCAACCAAACCTCTACCTCCTGTATCGGATCCTTGACTTGGCTCCATACATCTTACCCTAACCCTCCCTCAAAACTAATCGACAAAATGGCCTTTGGAGAACGCGGTGGACGAGGCGGCGGCCGTGGCGGTGGCCGTGGTGGATTCGGCGGTCGCGGCGGTGGTCGCGGCGGAGCGGCTGGTGGACGCGGAGGCTCCTTCGGCGGACGTGGTGGCGGCCGTGGCGGAGCTGGTGGTCGTGGTGGTGAGTAGCTACGCTGAGGTCTCCTAGCCGTTAAGCTGACAAGGAACAGGACCCCGTGGCGGTGGTCGTGGTGGTGGTCGCGGCGGTGCTGGTGGCCGCGGTGGTGGCCGTGGAGGAAAGGCCGGTCTCGGCAAGAAGGGAGCCGGTGCCGTCACCATCGAGCCCCACAGGCATGAGGGTGTCTACATTGCCAAGGGCAAGGAGCACCTCCTCGTCACCCGCAACCTGACCCCCGGAGAGAGCGTTTACGGCGAGAAGCGCATCAGCGTCGCTACCATGAACGACGCCGGCGAGGAGGAGAAGGTCGAGTACCGTGTCTGGAACCCCTTCCGTTCCAAGCTTGCTGCTGGTATCCTTGGTGGTCTTGACGCCATCCACGTGAGTAGTCTTTGCGTCGTCTTAAAGTGTGAACGTTGGTTCGCTTGAACATCTTAACGACCGACAGCTGGCAGGTTCATTGAAGGCGAAGCTGACTCCCCCCAGATCAAGCCCGGAGCCAAGGTTCTCTACCTCGGAGCGGCCTCTGGATCGTCCGTCTCGCACGTCGCCGACGTCGTCGGACCCGAGGGCATCGTGTACGCTGTCGAGTTCTCTCACCGCCCCGGCCGTGACCTGATCGGCATGGCCAAGAAGCGCACCAACGTCATCCCCATCGTCGAGGACGCGCGCCACCCGCAGAAGTACCGCATGCTCGTGCAGATGGTCGACGTTATCTTCGCCGACGTCGCGCAGCCCGACCAGGCGCGTATCATTGCGCTCAACGCGCACCACTTCCTCAAGCAGGGCGGCGCCATCGTCATCTCGATCAAGGCCAACTGTATCGACTCGACCGCCCCCGCCGCCCAGGTCTTCGCCTCAGAGGTCAACAACATGCGCAAGGAGGGCATCAAGCCCAAGGAGCAGCTCACCCTCGAGCCCTACGAGCGCGACCACGCCATGGTCGTCGGCATCTACGAGCGTCACTCGGGCAACTAAGTCCCGGGTATCTAGATCTTCGCAGCACCTTGACTTTCTCCCCCACAACCCCCCCTTCCATCCACATCACATCTTTGGCACGCATTAACCGCCATTTGTATACCTTCGCCTATGGCATGTATTGGGATCGAGCACAGCGAACGCGAGCGAGCGGGCGAGCGTAGCGAGCCAGCGTTGCGAGCTCAGTCAGCTACTGGCGTCGGCTACCGGCGAGCAAGCATCCATCCAGCTAGCGTTGGACCGCGAACGAGAACGCTTAGCGGCCTTTGTCGTGCAGCAGCTCGTAAGCGAGCAAAATTACATGCCATGGCGAACTGTACTTGTAGCCTCCATATACCAAATGCACGGCTTACCCCTCACCCTCACCCTCACCCTCACCCTTGCACTCTCACCCGGACAAAACTTTGCCAGCCTTGCTAGCCTTGGCGAACTTTCTCCGCCTTCCTGTTCGATATGACGTCTGCTGGCGGGCGTAATTTTTCTGTTGCGCGTGATAAGGACAGTCACGTGACAGAGTTATGTTCAGGCACGACCTTCAGTGGCGGATGCCGTGGCGGACACAAGAGGCTGGATGAGGGCAGAGGCGCTGGTCAAACGTTGCTATTGTCTGGTGTGGAGTGTACATAGATTGCGGACGACTTGCCGGGAGAGTGCGGATGCTCTGTTTGCTGACCGAAGCCTGAATCCCACTCATGGCATGCTGAAGTGGCTGTTCCATTTGGCGTCAGCTCGAGCATACGCATCGATAAGCTTACTACACCTGAAGAAGAGCGCAGTACACTGCGATGAGCTAACATCCACGACTATGATAGCTCACCGTCATTTCCTCCCTGTACACAGCCCACAGCCATGACGAAGGGAGTGACGTTTCGCGACTTTTGTTGATATCAGAGATACCTGGAGTCAGCTGACTGCTCCAGATGCTACAGCTCACGCTTCATCGGAGATCGCCTGGAGTTGGCTTCCCCTGCTGGCTGGGTCAGCTCATCGTCGCACAAAGGATTCGCGCGGGCTGGAGGTCAGCTTCTGCGAAGATTTATTACAGCTCACAACTGCAAAATTAACGACAGGCTGAAATTAGCTGACGATTACAATTGCTTAGCGTACCGCATGAATCATCCAGCAATTGGGGCCCGTCCCGAGCTCTTCCAGCTCATCTTTGACCAACACTTAATGACTTGGAATCTGATCGTCAGCTTCTGGACCGAGTGGATCTACTACAGCTTACGATGAGTACTGCAGCTTTCGACCGCAGCTCTGCTATTCTACTCCTGGCATCAGCTGAGCACTCACAATACTCTAGCTACCTTTGCGCCACTCTCACGAAGGCCTGGGGTGAGCTCTCCAGCTGGGATTTTAGCTCACTGAAATCGATTGGGGCCGCCTGAGAGTTAGCTTGATGGAAAGTGAGAGCTCACAATGATGAGCTCAGGTCCTCAATCGTCTCAAGCTCCACCTTCCTGTCCGCATCAGACACCTCCTGACCGACTCAAAGGACCGTGCCGCTGTTCACCGTTCTTGAGGTCGATGCATGTAGTCGCTTCCACTGTGAGTCAGCTTTCGAGAGCATTTATCACAGCTCACAACTTTCAAAGATATCCCAAATTAGCATCAGCTAGCGATCTAGGTGGCTTGACGTACCGTCGCTTGTGACACGAACACCTCGAGTCAGCTGCGAGGTTGTCTTTCGGCTCACCACTATCCACTCGCAATGAATTGGGAGCTGATCGTTAGCTTCTGGCACGGTGACTTACTACAGCTTACCACTTCGTGCATCCAGCCGGCCGAATATTGATATGAGATGAGGAGTCGCAATGTTTGGTATATCATGAGCTGAGCACCCACAGTACCATGGCTACCGGTGCTGCTGTACTTTGGAGGTCTGGTGTGAGCTGTCGATCTGGGATTTGAGCTCACCACTACCGTTATCGCTATCACGTCCCCGAAGGAAAATCTCACTCAGGAAGTGAAAGCTCACACTGATGGACGAACATCGATCGCCTCAGCTCTGTTCTTCTGGTCCGTATCAGACACCTCTCACCGACGCACACCTATGCCCGCGCCGGTGTTCGCTGTCCCTTCGGGGTCAAGTTGAGCCTGAGGCGTAAGCTTTGTCTATCGGTACATCTGGCAAGCTCACGCAGAGGTCGGTCGCCTCGTAGCTCAGACGCACCTGCGTGCGAGCCCACGGATCAAATTTGATTCGCTCACGCTAACTGCGCGCTCATGCCTCACTCAGCCCAATCTGAGAGTCAGCTTCGTCCTATCAAGACTTAAGCTTTGCGTGTAGACACACCTTCTGGCTCGTGTGAGCATAATCTGGTCTCCAGCTTCGTTGCACTCTCAACTTACAAGCCGAAACTCGATGGAGGGATCTTGAGTTATCGGATGCTCACCTTGCTACAACCCCGAATCACCTCACAATTACCAGGCCCAGTATTTTGTAGCGCCACTTTGCACGACTGCGAGTCAGCTCACTTCCACAGGTTCGTCAGCTCACCGAAGCTGGGCCGTGCGTCGCTACACAAAGCTGAATAGTCAGCTGGGCAGAAGAGGCGCGACTCAGCTCACAGAGATTGGCCGTAGACTCTGTCTTATTGTCCGTCAAGCGCATTCTCGGCTCTTATCGTCCACGGAGAAGACAAGAGCAAGTGACTGGAATCAGCTTCGGCGATACGACCTGGGAAGCTCACCGGAGCACCATTTTGCGTCGTTTATGGTCACTCACTCGCAATAGCGGCACGGCCAGTTCATCGGATTGTCACCTCGGCAAGCTGACAAGTCAGCTACATGCCAAGCATTCTAGCTCACTAGCGCGCTGAAGTAGCCATGACCTGAGAGGTCAGCTTGCAAGTGCAAGATGAGTAGCTCACAATTGCTGTTTTGTGATCGATCAGAGCTTTCTAATTGACGCTGATGCCAAGGCTTGCAAGCTGGTCGTGTCACCTCTCTCCAGAACATCGAAGCGAGCGGTAATAGCTGGGTATTAGCTTACGACTACGACGACGGGAGCTCATCTGAGGTCACCTTGTGGGTTCCGCACGATGTCGCAGGTATATACGTTGGGCGACTAAGAGCGTCGTCACCTTTCCTTTCTCTGACAAGTCAGCTCAGGGTAAGGACAAGGGAGCTTACAACTGGGACGTCTTGAAGCGTTATATCTCAACTGGATTGTCAGCTGACGTTCGGTGGCAAGAAGCTGACCCCGCCTTTGCCGTCTGGAGTGCTCAATGTTATCCAGCTGCCGAATAGTGTGGTCCGTCGGCCCTTGGTCTTCATGAGCCTTCGCAGCACCTTTGAGATACTGGAGAGTTAGCTCAACATCACACTTCTAGAAGCTAACCAGAACATCCTCGGCGTCCTCCACGCTCCCTCCGACATTTGCAAGCGTTCCTCAGTTCCCTCGATGTGGCAAATCGCAAGCCACTGTAGGGCTGAGCGATTGAACGACTGACTCTTCTTTTGGCTCGAGAGACATCTCATTCGGTCGATATGTCCTCCGGGGGCGGGCTCGACAGGTCAGGTGACGTTTGGCCAGCTCGGGGAGGGTTCTTGTAGCTCTTTGATTCCTCTCGTCCTCTGCGGTCTGAGGTGTCAGCTTGATTCTAGGAGGAGTGTAGCTCACTCCGTCAGACGTCACAAGCCGTTTCAGAAGCCATGCGCTGGCGTGAGCTATCAGAGACAGATGCGGACAGCTCACTATGAATGACGGACCTGGAGTCCTCTCATTGTATCTGATAGGCTACTTTCAGTCGTCTGCTCGACAGGGCCCTCACTTCTTCCTCCGAGAGGTGTCCACCCGGCCAATACAAAAAAATGCGTCGAATTTCCAGAGATTGCCACGGGCTGTCAAAATGATGGAGCTCACTGTTATTCAATCCATTTGTCCTGCTGGGTCAAAGGTACATGGTTTGCAGGGAAGCATGGGGGCCGAGACACCTGTTGTAAGCTCTTGTGTCCTGATGTGGTAGCTTACCGTTTGTTGAGGATGTGCTCCACGATCGTGGGTTGAGTGGAGTTGCTGGGGGACTAACACACACCAACTAGCTTTTCGAGTAGGCGTGAGGGTGATGTTCCGTTTGAGTTCGAAA
The DNA here is from genome assembly GCA_030347605.1 of Trichosporon sp. DN520. Taxonomy (NCBI): domain Eukaryota; kingdom Fungi; phylum Basidiomycota; class Tremellomycetes; order Trichosporonales; family Trichosporonaceae; genus Trichosporon; species Trichosporon sp. DN520. The sequence goes on along the minus strand of JASJUY010000029.1, from coordinate 234,833 downwards.
GGCGGCCAACTATACAATAGGAAGAGATGGGTAGAGCATTCGACTGTGATGATCGAGACTGCAGATCCTGCAGGAGCGAAGCGACAACTGTGACCGTATGTCAGACTGCTGGACAAATGAATGTCATGGGCGATTGTTGGGGTCAGTCGACGTGGAAGCGCATCTGTTGAGAGTTGTGAGAAAGAGGAAGAGCGTTCCATCAGTTACCTATGCGGCCACCATCAATTCCTTCGGACATTGGCCACGTCTTACGATTGTCCGCCGATAACCCCGGCTACTTGGCACTCTGTCGTCGTCAGCTCAACACACGAGGGCCAGTGCGTCGCCTCTTTACGGCAAGAGAGGTACTACACGCAGCGCGAGCCTCGTGGGGCGGTGGTGAGGCGCATATTCACTTTGAGAAGGGCCTATGTGTGCCGGGAGTCCTCGGCGTGCGACATGCTGAGAGGCGAAGGTGAGACACCTTGACGACCGGGCTCCGCTCGCGTGGCCTGGGCATTGAGAAGACCTGGCTGATCCGGTCTGACTCGAGGGTGGTGCGAGGAGAGCAGACCCTATCTTACGAGGCTGCTTCGTGTTCTCAGCCGTGAGGCAACGGCACAGATGGGACCGGAAAGCAATTACGTATGGCCTGAGCTCTTCTGATGGGATCGGGGACGAAGAGCCAGGTATTCGTACAAACACTCGCTCATTGTATCTTTCGTATGGTAAGGACAAGGAGTTTCTGCTGGGCATTGTTTCGCCTACATTACCAAGAGCTTTCTGCTGCTCGGGTACTTTGTGCGCATAGGAGAGCAATCGGTCATAATTATAACTATAGTCGCTCGCTGAGTTGAGGAGCTGTCGAATTGCTGACAAGAGCAGGTTGAAGAGAGGGCTCGTGGGGCGTTTCGAGCGACCTTTCTACCGTCGTCAACTGCTTAGCCTGACTGCCAAGCATTGCAGATGTGTTGTGATTGTTGGAGCGCTCCCGTTGGCCAGCTTTGGCGTCGTTTGAGCATATCATACTAATCCTACGACAGCGGGAAGTTCATCCATGAGGTGCTGCATATGGTGCAAGCGCAATTTCACTTCAGTGCTTTCGTTGCCAGTCAGGATGATACAGAACATCCGAACGACCGGTCAGATTGATAGTCATTGAATGATGCCACGATCGTGACCATACTCGCATCTCACGTCGTATAAGTTCTGCATCTCCTGCGTGAACTGTCCTAGGATGTACAGCATGGTTGCCTCCGCGTCACGCATCACTCACCCCGTTTGAACCGCCTACCGCGACTGCGCGACAGTTCAACGAAAATTACTGGACGTTTGCCCTTCTTCCCGTCACACTCAGTCCTCATACTTTGAATCCGCCTGAGCCGTGCGATGAAGTGACTGCCGTGAGGAGTGTCGTCCTTTGGGGAACCCGCTCTCACAACCTTCTTGACGGGAGTGAGCGCCAGTGCTAGCTTGTAATCATACGGCAGCACTGCGAGGAGCTTGTAAGGGATACCAAGAAGGTGCAGTGTGTTTCTTTTTAAAGAGTCACTTCCCAAGCCGGGAGGGTGCGTCCATTTGTCGTAGTGCGCCCATCCCCCTTTCGGGAAGTTCAAGGCGGCCTCGCACACGTCGGGGCGCTCCACCCTAGCGCCCACTGCGAAGAGTATCAAAGGAGGGAACCGCGGCTGCGACGAGCTGTCGCCTGATAGGGGCGTCGAAAGAGCCGACAACCCGGCCACTCGGCGCGCAATGATCTCGACCAGGTCCGACATCGCTCGCTTACACTGGTACGATTTGAGGAAGAAGGCGAGGTCGAGCACTTGGTCAAGCAACGGGACCTCGCTCTCAGCTTGCCACGTGACGTTCTTCGTTTGCACAAGCTCTTTGAACTGTTCTAGGGTTTCATGGCGTTCGTGCAGCACGATACGGCCGTCGGGTTGGCACGTCAAGATGAGCTCTAGAAAAGTGTCCCTGCTGATTAGCCACAGTTTACAATGAATGTAGGAGGCAGAGAAAGAGGAATGCCTACTCACGACCATGACAACACCTCGCGAGCTGGAACTCTGGTCTCCTTCCCTTCCCAGGACACAAGTTTGATCTCTTTGGTGAGATCAAATCTTTCGCGGACCAGCGCAGAGTGACGTGGACTGGATACCTTGGCGACGTCCTGAGATTCCCGAGGGACGATCTTCTGTGAGGAAGGGGAGGTCATGATGGCGAGGCGTAGGGAACAGCCTCTCATAATCGGTGTTTAAATATCCATCAGATGGTCTCTGTACAGATCACACATGCGCTGCGCGTCGCGAACACCTCACGAACCGATGGGAAAGGGGCGGGAACACGGCGTGAAAAGCTGCTGCGACCGCTGACGCTCAGTCCACTCTTGCCCACGTCCCACATGACCTTCATGCCGCCCTAGTCATCAATGGCGTCCGTCTCCTTCAGCGCCTTCAAAAAGTTCCACCCAGCCATCTGCAACAATGTCCTCCGATAAGACCGCTTCGTCATCGGTCTCGCCTCGTCCTCGTCATCGACCTCGGGATCCCAATCGATCGTGATTTCGGGAACGTCCGCGAGGGCAAGGGCCCAAAGGTATGCCTTGGGTAGAGCCATGCCGGCCTTCTTGGGGAAGCAGTGCGGGTTGACAGTACACTCATGATAGAGGTGATCAGGGCGTAGTTTCGGGCACTTGTTCCCGGGACCGGACTGCTGGATGGCGCGGCAGCAGAAACTCGCATTGCGCAACCCGGCGCCGAGCTGGAAGAGCTGGTACGGCGCCAGCTCGCAGTTGTCGATTATCGTCCGCACCTTGTCCGTGTACAGCTTGTAGGCTAGCGGACAGTTGTACTTGTTCATGAAGAGGCCGAGGTTGAGTAGCGTCTCCGCGTCGGGCACGTCGTATAGCTCTACGCGCGTTATGAACCAGAGAAAGTAGTGCAGTGTTACGCTGCTGTCGTCGAGCTGTACTTCCATTTTGCCCGTGCCGGTCTCGAGCGTGTCCCTAAACGTCTCGCTGCGGGTGTGAGTGATGGGCACGGAGGCGACGGTGAGAGTCCGCATCTACAAAGTGGAACGGAGAGAGGGAGAGTGTTGCAAGTACATGGGTGATGGGAAAGTGCCGATGGTAGTAGGGAACAAAAGACTCACGACCATGTCTGCAGCAGGTAGATCGGTACCATGAAGACCCAGTGGTCATTCGACACGAGCTTAAAATCGCCGGTCGTCCACTCCGGATGGATCTGGCAAGGAGTCGCGGGGACCGACCCCAGCGGAACGGTCGACAACACCGGGCTCAGTGGCACACGCATGAGCCTCGGCGTCCCGGGATGCGACATGTTGACGGCGACAGCGTGATAGAGCAGTTGTGCGATGGGAAACGCACGACCATCAGCGGCCGGGAATCAATTAAGAGGTAACCGCGGTTCGATCAGCCGCAGGACCGTTTATCGGAGGCTGATGATTGGTCCCGCTCGACCGACATCCGAGCGATCGCGTGCTGATAATGGGCGCCGATTCCTCATGAATTTACGCTCAGGTCGAGTGGCATAACAATACAGCCGTCGCATTAGATTTGGACAATGAAGCCGGGGGAAACTGAGCGTAGCGGACGATGCTCGACTTTCTGCGTATCGCATACGTTGCTCATTGACGGGGTCGTCTTTGCAGCCGATCACTCGCGCACAACCGATTGGTGAACTCGATAGCCCTGACCAGGTCCATAGATCGGGCCACCACAGTATCTGACCGAACACAACCGGGTGCATAGATACAAGGAACAACCGCTCAACAGCCTCTACAACTTTGCACGACGAAACACTCCGAGATCGTCCTACGCTCCCTGCGCCTCCTTTGTGCCATTCTGCGTATTCTCAACCATCTTCTTCGGCCGGTCATACGGCAGCGACCCGTCCCATGGCCGGGTAACGTACCAGGAATGGTCGCAGTCGTCCTCGAGCTCGACAAGGCTGAACCCGTTACCGAGGTACCCAAACGGATTGCCGCCGATGTACTCGATCTCCATATCCTCGAAGCGCGGCTCGCGGATCATCTCAAAGAAGTGCAGCTTGCTGCCCGGATGAATGGCCATGACGGGGTTATCAGCCTTGCCGTTCTTGTACCACGACGAGCACGTGCTGCTCCACACGGTGGTGGGCATGAGCGCGTTCCGGTGGATGTTGAACTTGCGCGTGATGTCGGCCTTTGGGCTGATGGCCGCGACGCCCTCAGCCTGCATCTTGGCGATAGCCTTCAGCATCCAGATACTGCAGCGCTCGATGGTCTGCGTCAGGCTGCCGTGCGCGACGGGCGCCGAGGGGCCGAGGAAGGTGAAGTAGTTCGGGAAATCGGGGACCATGAGGGACATGTATCCCTCTACGACGCCCTCGGACCATCGCTTGCGGAGGTCGGCGCCGTGCTTCCCATAAAAGGGAAAGCGGGGGAGTAAGGACACATCAAACCCGGTCGCGCAGACAATGGCGTCGACGTCGACGTGCGTGCCGTCCCGCGTCTCGATTCCTTTCTCTGTAATCTGCTCGATCGGGTTCGAGATGACAGTCACGTTATCCTCGCACAAACTCTCCAGGAACCCGTTGCCGGGCGTCAGGCGCCGGCATCCGAGCGCAAACTTGGGCGTGAGCAGCTTGGCCAGTTCGGGCTTTTTTGCAAGGCGCTCCGCCATGCGCTTTTCGGCAAAGACGCGCACTTGCTTCTGCAGCTCCTCGTTCTTCAGGTACATCCTGTACCGCGCGTTCACCTCTTGCTCCACCTCCTTCCTGTACTTGAGGAACTCCTCTGGGTCCGCCGCCCACAGTGCCTTCTCCTCGTCCGTGTAGTCCTTGTTTGCTCCACCGGGGCCGGCGTACTTGGCCGCAGCGCCGCCGTCGGTGATCCAAGCACCGGAGCGGATGAAGCACGTCATGTGCTCGACTCGTTTCTGCAGCTGAGGGATCACCTGCACCGCGCTCGATCCCACGCCGATGACGGCGATTCGCTTCCCCTCAAAGTCGTAGCTGTCGTCCCACTGCGCCGTGTGCATCAGCTTGCCCTTGAAGCTCTCGAGGCCCTCGATGTCGGGCCACTTCCAGTTGCTGCGAGTGTCAGTAGGACTCAGCAAAGCGGAGGCGGAGGCGCGGGCGGGGCGGGGGCAGGGGCGGAGCCGAGAGCAGTGCAGTCCGGCACACTGATGTTGACTGCGGATCGGCAGATGACAAGGGCCTCGGTGCCGGTGTCAGGAAGGACTGAAACTCACTTCAAGATACCACTCGCATTGACGAGGAACTCGGCCCTGTCCTCAGACTCGCCCTCGGGTCCCTTGACTTTCACGACCCACTGACTCTTCTCATCGTCCCATCGCGCGCCAACAACCTCATGGTTGACCTTGAACATGTCACGGAGGCCGTACTCGTCAACAATCGAGTTCATGTAGTTGCAAATTTCAGCTGAGCCAGAGTAGAACCGGCTCCAGCCCGGGTGCGGGTGATAGCTGAACTGGTACGCGTGGCTGGGCACGTCGCATGCGCAGCCGGGGTATCTGCGATTAGCGCGCACTCTCACAATGACCACCAACTCCACAACGATCTTATCGCCATCGCACTTCCCTTCACTATCGCACGTCCCTTAGTCGGCCCAACATGCTCCCAGAGGTAGTGCCGAAGTTCCCCTCAGAGAAAGGTGCTTAAAGTCGAACTGGGGGCAAAGGGTGCAACCCACACTCACCTATTATCATACCACGTCCCGCCCAGCCCCAAACTCTTCTCATAAGCGACCATCTCGACGTTCTCAGCGTGCATCTTGATCTGATAAGCCATAGTGATAGCACTAGCACCGCCACCGATGACAATAACGCGGACGGGGCGTTTCGTTCCCAGCGGGAAGTCGGGGATCTCGTATCCGATCGCTTCGCGGTCGCCATTTGGCCCTTCGAGGGCGGGATGGGTGTCTTCGAGCGTCATGGCCGTGAGGTTCTCAATCGCCTGTGGATATGTAGTAGTGTTGTCGTCGATCTCCACGGCCAAAGGTTGCCCGAGTCCGATCCGGCAGTGGCAAGGAGGTTCGAAGAGCTGGGTCAAGCTTGTACTACGGCTGTCTTGTGCTCGTTTGTCTAAGATGCCGCAGCTCTGGAGATCGTGGGTAGATGTGCAAGCTGCTGTTGTCGATGCACAAGTAGTCGATGTGCAAAGGCACGATGTCAATGAGACGGTGGGCTAGTATATCAGGGAGCCCCACCGCTCATCGCCGACCCCAGAGCCCCAAGAGGATTGATAGCCGGGCCGACCGGCTACTTGATGAATCCCGAATACCACATGCCGCTGACTCCGATGCACGACGCACAGACCGACGGCGCAGTGAACATCACAACATCGTAGCCTCGGTCCTCGGCTCCAGAGATCCAGGACGCTTGATCCAGCTGTCTGAGAGACGATATATCCAGGGAAGGGAAGGAAGCAATGGGGTGGGGAAGGCGAGCCCGGAGGTTGGGTGTGACGAGGAAGTGATTGGTTGATCTGCCGTGCACGCGACATTTTGGATGCTGGTGCGGATCCGAGGAGTTCAGTGGTGACTCGATCATAGGGAGCTGGGGTGAGTAAGTGGCGCTCTGCTCGAGAGTGAGGTTGTTCATTGCTCAACGAGGCGTCGTCGCTTGATAAGCTGTTGGGACTGACAAGAGACGTTGACCGTCGGACATGGACCGCTGTGAAATAGGCGTCGTTGTGGTCGTGTGCAGACTTTGATCGAGCGCTTTACCTGCGAGCATGGTCGTAGGCATTGATAGCTGTGCATGTGCAAGGCTCACTCATGTCTACGATGCCCGGCACCAGAACCTCAGCGGCCTAAAAGCGACCCCGATACGAGGCTTAGGCTAGTCCGAAACCTCTCCCAGTGCTGGATCCATTCTGAACGATAGGGAGTGAAGGTATTTCGATATAGCTATCGTTCATGGCCCCATTACTAGATGCAAACTATAGGGATCTACACGTCCCAGAGTTCAGCGATCCATGATTGCAGTCCGGCACCTCGATCTTCACCCCTCATTCCTTCAGCGCCACCTTTGTCTGACTGCACGTCATTGCGCACTTCCTGTGACTGTTACAGCCGCAGTAAAACAGGAACGAGTGTCCGCGGTCCGACTCTACATATCGTAGGCATAATCTGGATCGTGTGAAGAAAGCATCGCTTAACCCTTCGTGGAGGCTGGAATCGGTGCCTCGAGCTTTTGAGAGAAGGCTGAAGGCTGGACTTGCATCTTTGAGATCTGAGAATGTTACGAGAGTTCAAGACTTGAAACGGACATCTTCAATTTTGGACAGACGACGAGAGGCGAAGAAGTGATCAAGATGGCTGTGTTTTGTCTGACATGACATGTTGTCCTCCGGGACAGAACACCTGAGTATGTTTACGACGCCCAACAGTCGCTCAGAGTTGTCTTCGTTTTCTTCGACGAGCCCTACCAGCCTGAGGATCAATCGTCGCAAGTACGCCCAATGTGTCGATCTCGCATCCCTGAGCCTCGCTTGCACTCTGACTCGCAAGACCTCTCAAAAAGGCCTTCGCAGTCATGGAACATTTCGAACATCTGCGCAGTTGGACACACACGAGGCACGCGCACGTTGGCACGTTGGACAGACCCACGGTCTACTAGGGCACGAGGCTCTGTTCCCACTTCGTGCCTGGCTTACCCGGCAGAGCTAGCTGAGCTTGCAGAGGTCGACGTTACATCCTCCTCACCTGCGACTCTTCCACATCCGGTCACTCATGCAGCTTTACGGTCCATAGAGTCACTCCGCGCCAGTGTCTGACTAGCTGGCCTGCCTGACATTCGGTCCGCCCTACCCCCCTACTCCGCTGGGCACCCCGCTGGACTATGCTACGCTTCGCGCTCCGCTGAACGCCCACGATGCACCTACAGCGCACACGGGTCAGCTTGCCCACCTCCGCTTTCAGGAGCACAAACAACAAGGTTTACACTTCAACCCTGGGCTGTAGACTTACCTCGCGTGGTTGCGGTTTTGCATGTGGGTTGACTTTCAGCACCGAGCTGAGCGCCGTCTGCATGCGTATCAAACTGGCACTCACGGAAGACTCCGTTCCAGTCTCATAATCGTACCGAGACGGCCACGGCCTGCGGCCATTCTGTGCAACTAACCCATAGTCACACGGAGAACGGCCTGCGGCCGTCCTGTGCTCATCCAGGCCTGTGGCAATGTTCGGTGCATATTTCTGTAGTATGGCTCAGAAGGGACTAGACTTCCTTCGCTCATCCTTCAATCAAATCGGTACAAGTACATTCTCTCCGCCTGGGTGGCCAGCCAAAGTTCAAGACGGGGCAAGTATGGATAACTATAATGCTCATCGTGGGGGGAGGGGGCGGAGAAGGGCAGAGGGAGGGGAGGGGGTTGGAAAGAAGTGAGTGTGAGAAGGGTAGGGGTGGTGGACTTGAGGTGCGTGGCGGTCATGTCAGACGTTCTCTCTATGTAAAGGGGGGTTGTTTTTGACGTGTTGAGACGTTGCAGTTCGTTCTCGTTCAGTCGGCCGCGCTCGAGACTAGAATGCCGGGAACTCCTTGCCTCACCGACAGAGACAGATACTCTTGCCGACAGGAAGACGAGGGGAAGGACGGTCTCAGGCTCAGAGACTGCGCGTGCAGACTTTTGCCGGCCAGTGACTTGTGCAGCTGACGAGGTCGTAAGGGGGTGCACTTGTTCGTCGCCAGGTCTAGGACGAGCGAGGTACTCTCCTAAATATCGAGCTCTTCGCGAGCGCCGGCGCGCGAAGAGTCCTGCTCGTCCTCTTCGCTGAGACGGCGGCTCAGCGTGTCGCGGGGCAGGGCCAGGGAGCCCGGGACGCCACGCAGCGAGCTCGCAACACGCGGGAAGGTGCCGGACGAGAAGCCGCGCGATTCGCCAACGGGGCCGCGCGGGTTGCGCAGAGGCTGCGAGCCCGAATCTCCGTGCAGATCGCTCAGCGACGCAGGAAGAGGAGGGACGGGAGGTGCGCCGACGGGCGCGCCGAAGAAGCTGTTGAAGGTGCCTGAACCGAGAAGGCGGCGGCCGTGCGATGCACCCATCGACGAGTAGTCGCGGCCGCCAACGACGCCGGCGACAGCGGTCTCGCGGAGGTTACCCGAAGAGCGCTGGGGAGTGAGGCTGCGGGCGGGGTCGCGGGCGACAACAGGGCCGTTGAATCCACGCAAATCCGGCATCGACTTCTTAATGCGCAGACCGGGGCCGTTGCCGTCGGGGTACGGCTGCAGGTAGCTCGTGTGGGTAGTCGACTGAGAAGACTTCGGGCTGTCCTTCGTGACAACAACGTGCTTTGAATCGCCATCACCCTTAGTGACACTGGTGAGAGACAGCTTCTGAGCAACGAGGTGCACGATACGGCGCTCAGTCGGCGAGAGATTCCTCGAAAGGACGAGCTCGTCCCGCATGCGGTCCTCCTTGAACATGTACACCATGTTGTAGATCGACAGGGTGGCTGGGTCATTCAGGTCGAGCGACACCGGGAGGGCGTCAGACTTGTTCGAACCAGACGACTGAGTTGGGCTGCGGTCGTCGTTGGAGGAGTCCCCGTAAGACACCTGCTGGTGGTGACCATTTCGCTGCATGTTGCCGTGCGAATTGCCGTGCGAGTTGCCGTGAGAAGCGCCGTGCGAGTTGCTGTGCTGGTGCGTCGGCTCAATGGGAGTCTTGACCGAGTCGAGCTGCATGCTCTTCATGCGCTTGATAGCCTTCTCCCGCTCGATGCGGTCCTTCTCACCAGGCTGCAGGACCTTCTTGTACTCGACGCGAAGCTTGCGGCCTTGGACGTCGTAGCCATTCAGAGCTGCCACCACGCTGGCGGCCTCCTCTGGAGCGCGGAAGTTTGCAAACGCGAGTCCACGGAAAACGCCATTGTCGTGGTGGTAGTTGAAAGCGTAGGGCAGAGGAGCTCCCAGGGACTCGATGATCGCCAAAAGGGTCTCGCGCGAGACAGCGAACGGAATGTTTTTAATCACAATGGCCGTCGGAATGACATCGTCGTCAGGGGTGGGGATCATCCCGCGCCATTGATGATGAGTCGGGCGCTGAGGCATCGACGGTACATGCTGCGAGGCGAAAGGAGCGAACGCAGCCGACCCCGGAGCCATTCCGTAGGGAACGGATGGAGGAGGCGAGGGCGCCAGGCCCATCGAAGGGAAGGGGTCGATGCTGAAAGCCGGGTAATAGGGCTGAGCGGGAGTCTGGCCCGAGCTCGCGGTCGACGGCGCCGAGATGGTGGGTGACGCTCCGTCACCGCGGCGGAACACATCGTAGTGATGGCCGCCGCCACCGTTCTCCGTTACCTGAGGATCAAACCATGCCTGTGGTGAGTCAGCTAATCTGCTTGAGAAACGTCGGCGGCAGAATTGGCACGCCTAGACTGCAGTAGCGCCGAGTTGACAGAGCTCTCGCATATATGATGTCAACTTACGGAAGGGATGCCAGAGCGGGAGCCGCGCTGCTTGGGACTGCTAGTCCAGCCGCGAGTGGGAGCGCCCGACGGTGTTGCGACAGGGGGGCCAAACACGTTGTTGTAAGGGTACTCTCCGTACGGGGAGGGGTTGATGGATAGAGACTGCAGATTGGGAAGAGGCGGAGACGAGTGTTGGTGACTCATATTGCAAGTTCAATTAGACGAGTTCACAAGATCTCGGGACAGGTCAAGCAGGTGAGACTTTGCGTCTGTCGAAAGGGAGGGTCAAACTCGGGGCGATTCGTGAAGATCGTTGGCAAGGAAGTGGACCTGGAGCTGAGGCAGAGCTTCCAAGGACTTCGTGAAACAACGCGAGCTGCGCAGAAGAGGGGTGGCGTCGGAGTATGAGTGGATCACAGAGCAATCTGGCAAGAGACGTCACAGGCAACTGCTCGGTCTGAAAGCGCAGTGACAGCTGAGAGTGGTCGTAGGTAGAAGAGCCTAAGACTCGGTCGTCACGTTGGTCGACTGTTGACGTGTTAGGGAGGGGTCGAAAAGGACGGGAAACAGGAAACGAGAACTAGGTTTGCAGTGTGAACCGAAACCGTCAGCGGCGAGGCCGATAATGCAATGCAATCTGCTGTGACGAGGAAGACAGCACCGAGTTGCCGGAGCTGAGGGCGCTTGTGCGAGAGGCGGATGCGGTAAGGATGATGGGTGTGTTTGTGTGGGAGATGTGTTTGTTGTGCGGTGGCTGTTGTGGATGAATGCAGGAAGGTCTGGTAGTGGTGGTGCGAGTGCGAGTGCGGGTGAGGTCGTGTAGTCGTTAAACAAGACGTCGTTGAGGTTAGTCGTGATGTCAAGGGGAGGTCGGGACAGGAGGGAGGCGAGAGGGGGAGAAAGGAGAGGAGGACGATAGGAAGTGAGGTGAGGTGTGAACAAGGTGTTGAGAAGGAAGGAGAGACTGATTGAGAGAAGGAAAAGATGACAGAGGGTGCGGAGGCGCGGGCACAGGCCGAGGCTGACTGGCTGGCGGGCTGACTGGCGGTCGGGCGTGGTTGGAGCAGGGGTGGTACGCTGGGCTGTGGGTGGAGGCGCGGCGACATGTAGGCGTCCAGGGCGCTTTCCCGCCTGCCTGCCAGTCTGTCAGCTGCCAGACAAACTTCATGCATGATATGGGCGCTGTCCCTCGTGCAGCGTTGAGAAGTTTGCATAGGTGTGTTGCATCTACGTATCGTGAGGTGCGATGCATTTTCCAGCCAGCTCCACCGTCAAGAACCACAGAGTGCTTGGCACGATGGCATGGGCATGTAGCGCGAGCCTGCCCGGCCAGCATTACCATGTCTGGGTCAGAACATTGGAGCCACCGACGCAACTGGGCCTGGTTCTTCTGTGCGTGCGCTATGGTTCACCCGGCATCGCCAGTGCGACCTTGTCCCTCTTCCTCTCATGTCGGCCACGCTGTCTGTCGCCTGTTGAAGTCTGTCGTCTGTGCACATTGACCGAAAACGAGCGAGCGAACCCTAATCAGAGCTCGCTCTCCCGTCTATCCTGTATGTCCTGCGTGTCCTGGGTGGGTGTCCCCTGTTGTGTGGTTCCTGCGCGCGTGCATGGCATGGTGGAACGCGACCTAATCTCCCTCATTTCCTCCCTGTGGCTTTGGCTTTCATGGGTTGATTGAGTTGATCCCCCACTACCCACCACGTTGGCATTGATATGATCAGCCAGGCATTAGACCCAAGGCAACCACCAGATGCAGACTACTTTACGGTTGATCTACAGAGCCATATTAGCTTCCGTCAGTAGTCGCTCCCGTTCAGAGTCCTGATCGCTCTTTAGACAGCTCATATATGCGGAGATTTATGAACCATACAGCCAATTCAGACAAATCAAGAGCAGTCATTGCGAAAATCTTATGCGTCGGTCATTCGCCCAGTCGCTCGCTCGCGCCTCGCAATGTCTGGCGATGAACGGCGTTCACTGGTCACTCTAATCATCTCGTCTGTTTCGAAGATGTATCTCGGAAGCAATTATGTGGCGTATCAAGTCACGTGAGGCCGTTCCCGATTAGGTAAGAGCACGCGGGATTCACGCGTTCGCTGTGTATCGTTCATGTCCATCGGCTCAACCGTATCGGGCGGGCATGAGAGACGAGGCGATGATCAGGTGAGAATGACACGCTGTGCCAAGGTGAGGCTGACATGGCCAAGGCGATACAGGCGGTGCGATGGACATCTTATCACTGGCCCTGATTGGCCCGCCGTTGGCCGATGCCCAGAGATCAGCTATGCATACGTGCGACGCACTGCGTCATTCCCGGGCGTCCGCTGCATACAGCCACCCCAGTCAAATGCAGTGCGCACCGACCAACATTGTTAATGGCGTCTCGCTCAACCTGTTTCACCTGCTCTTTCCATCTCATCCATCCCATCACCTTCTCACCACTTCAACATGGGTCTCGCTTCCAAACTCGCAGCAGCTAACGCCGCCGCCGGCGCTCCCGGCGGTGCCCCGGGCGGTTACGGCGCTCCCGCTGGTGCCGGCCAGTACGGCGCGCCCGCCGGCGCTCCTCCCACCGGCGCTGGACAGTACGGTGCTCCGGCTGGTGCTCCTCCTGGCGCACCTTCCTCCGGCGGACAGTACGGCGCTCCCCCCGGTGCTCCTCCCGTTCCCGGTGCGAGGTGAGTGTTAATCTGCTTGTTTGTTTGTGCGGGCAACAGACTTGCGTATGTGTGGGCGGGCGCACTAGATCGGAAGCGACGCCAAGCGAGCTGTGACGAGAGGTGTGACGGATATTGCCAGGTCGGATACTGCGCCAGGGTAGATCTGCGGCGTTGCGAAGAGGGGGAGGATCATCGTGCATTCCGCACAGACCTCTCGGTGGACTCTGCATCCACCTCTCCCCTCTCAATTCCCATCGCATCCTCACCCATCGTCGAGCAGCCACTCGTCAAGACAAGTCGCCGACCGCCTTCGCCCACCCATCACCGCGCCGCATACCATTCTGGAGAGAACGAGTCGCTGATGTACTATTACAGGCCTGGACAGCCCGGACAGCAGGGTGGGCAGTACGGACAGCAGCCCGGACAGCAGCAGTACGGAGCCCCCGGACAGCAGCCGGGTCAGTACGGCGCTCCGGGCCAGCAGCAGGGACAGTACGGTGCCCCCGGTCAACAGCAGGGCCAGTACGGCGCTCCGGGCCAGCAGCAGGGCCAGTACGGCGCCCCTCCCGCTTACGGCGGCCAGCAGCCTGGCCAGCAACCCGGGCAGCAGCGCTACGGTGCTCCGGGCCAGCAGCCTGGACAGTACGGCGCTCCTGGTCAGCAGCAGGGACAGTACGGTGCTCCCGGCCAGCAGCAGTACGGTGCCCCTGGCCAGCAGCCTGGTCAGTTCGGCCAGCCTGGCCAGCAGCAGTACGGTGCTCCCGGTCAGCAGGCTGGTGGCTTCGGTGGTGCGGCCGCGGGCGGCGCCCCTCCCCCCGGTGGCGGCCCTACGCCCCAGGCCCTCCTCCAGCAGCTCCAGACATGCGTTCAAGACGTAAGTAGCGGCGTTCTTTCGGAAAGCAGCGCTAACATCCGTGCAGCAGAAGATCCAGGCCTTCTACCCGCCCGGCTCTCTCGAGCAGATCGCTCAGCGCGTCGCCCAGTCTGGTGTTCTTCCCAAGATCGCCCAGGAGTGGCGCATGCCCATGGAGCTTGCCGTCGAGCTTGTAAGTACTGAGCAGTATTGCGACGGTCACACTGATGCAAATCGCTAACAATGCACAGGTCAAGCTCGCGCTCTTCGACGTGATTCTCTACGTCGACGACTCTGGCTCGATGCAGTTCGAGGAGGGCGGCGAGCGCATCGACGACCTCAAGCTGTGAGTTGGCGCGTCTACGCTTCTGAACTGACAATCAGCATTCTCAGCCGTGTCGCCTACGCGACCTCGCTCTTCGACCACGACGGCATCCAGGTGCGCTTCATGAACTCGAACGTGCAGGGCAACAACATCACAAACGAGCAGCAGGCCATGCAGCTCCTGCAGCAGGTCAAGTTCTCGGGCCTCACGCCCCTCGGCACCAACCTGTGGAACAAGATCCTCCAGCCGCTCGTGCTCGGCCCCGCCCGCTCCGGCCAGCTCCAGAAGCCCGTCGTCGTCATCACTATCACCGATGGCACGCCCGCCGGCGAGAACAAGGACGAGATCTTTAACGTCATTCTCCGTACCGACCACGAGCTGCGTAACTCGAGATATGGTAGCGACGCTATCTCGTACCGTGAGTGTGTTTACGCTGCGCTGCGCGATAGCGCAGTGCGATAGTGCACTTTAGAGTGCAGTGCGATAGTGCACTTTAGAGTGCAGTGCAACAGTTCGGCGCTGGGCTCGCTGGCCAGTCGGGCTGGCCGGCAAGCTATGCCGCGCGAGAGGGCACTGCGTTCTGGCAGTAAGCGCAGTGTGCGCGGAAGACAGGCGGCACAGCTGCCTGGAAACGTCTTTCGAATGCCAGCTAACACCCAGAGTTCGCCCAGGTCGGCAACGACATGAAAGCGCAGGCCTTCCTCGAGACGCTCGACAACCACCCCCAGGTCGGCGGTCTCGTCGACTGCACGTCCAACTACGAGGCCGAGCAGGCCGAGATGATGCGCAAGTCCGGCGTCGACCTCACGCCCGAGCTCTGGCTGCTCAAGCTGCTCATGGGCCCTATTGACTCGTCGTACGACACCAAGGACGAGTAGGCGGCGCAAGGTTGCGCGGCGCTGCGTGGCAGCGCCGGCGTTGGCGTCTGCGTCAGTGTCGGCGCCGGTTTCGACGCCAGCGCGGGCGTTAACGAAGGCGTGTGCAGCGTGCGGTGAGCGGTGTGCGAACGTGGGCGTGAACGTGAGCGTCAGTGTGACCGTGAGCGCGAGCGTGACTGTATCGGCGCAATAAACGTGCGCCGCCATATGTCCCCCGATAAGTTGGTGGCATTCTGACAGTCCGTCTCAGTCAGTAGTGTTTGGCAGTCTGCTTCGGTGTAAAGTAAGGATCTATGCAAAAGAAGTTCCAGATGTGAACTGACGACTGGCTTTGGGCCAGTCTCCGGCTCTACTGATCACCCGACTCACTGATACCCAGAGGCAAGCGCTGATGTTTGGCCTGACTCACAGCTTTCTGAAGCTAGGCATTGGCCAGGGAGTGACATGCAGCACAAGCTCGCCGCCGTCGCTATTGCGTCAGTATCTTCCCAGTCAGCTCTCGCCGATATGAATCGTTCCGGTGCTGTGCGACCACGGATGCAAGGCGAGCGTAGAACTAAACGCAATAGTTTCGGTCGACCTGATGACCTGCCACATGTCCGTCACTATCTTGATGGTTGCCACAGATGACTCCCGAATGCGTTGTGGCCTCCGCCTCTGGTACGTTGGTCAGTACATAGTTGTCGGTACATTGATGGCCAGTTCACTGTTGGTCAGTACATCGTTGACCAGTACGTCGCTGATCAGTACATCAGTTGTCAGTGCGCCGTTTGGTCAGATCTGCTCAGGTTCGGCGCTCCAGTGCAGCTACCGTCAAGCAAGAGAAGTCTAAGTGAAAAGGAGCGTTTACTCTGAAACTTCAAGGCTACGGACTGCCCATGCTCACTGGCCCGCACAACTTACCTGCACAATTAACCACGACACTCGCCACTCCCGTGCTCTCGCCACGCTGCGAAGTCGTCACATGGAACGTTCTCCTCACTACCACAATCCAGACTATAGCTCCGTCGCATGAATGCACTGCCGTAATCTTCACGTGCAACAACACTCTACATGAGAACAAAGTCGAGTCGCGGGAATCCACGACCATACCCCCGCTCATGACGTTCGGTCATTTCAGCGGCCGTAGAGCGTCGCAGAAGGTGAAGATAAGATGTGAACGGCCGGCGACGCTAGAGGAGTCCAGCCTCGCGCGGACATGGACTGGGTACCTCCGACATTCCTTCCATGGAAGACCACGCCGAATGACTCTAGCTGAATGACCGAGGAACTTCGGGGGCGATAACGATCGTGAATGATCAAGGGAACTTGGGGGCGATAACGATCGTACCTGCTCCCAACGACGATCGTACCTTCTCGAGTGATGTACCTGCTCTGAAAAGATTGGGTTAACATCGACGCCCGGGTCGACGTAGCCGGAAGGTGCGGGGGCTTCGCTTAGCACCACGCCCCGAATCGGAATGTTCAATCGGAATGTGAGTGGTTCCAGTGTACGGTGGAGGATAGTCAGTCCGCCCTTGGATTGTGGGAATGTCGTGGTGGGGACAGAGTGGAGATAGCCAGTGCCGATCAGATCGGCATCTCTCGCACTCTGGCCCTTGGCTGCTTGCCGATCCCTAAAGCTCGCTTCCGAGCAGACAGCATACCGACCCAAACTACTCACTGCGAAGTGCAAGATGCGAGGATGCTTACCGAACTTGCTTGTTCGCATTACGGTGTACCATGTGCTTCCCGTTGTCGAGGCCTTTGTCCCCATGGACTAATTTGCGGAGATTGCTCTAGTTCCTCCGTTATGCTGTGGAGTAGCGGGTGGCCAGTGCATGCTACACTGCAATTCATGTGGCTGCGCTACGATCCATGTGGCTGCGAAGAACATAACGTCAACGCCTCGCATCACATTGACTAGAATAGTCGGAGGCGGGGATCACTGCCACGAAATGAGCTCACTGTGACGTTCCACATGCTCCGCATGCTCCACTCCTTGCCATCCCCTGTGGTTTCCGTGTGGCTCAGTGCCATCCCTTGTCGGATGGTGGCTCAATGTGTCGCACAACGTCCGCTCCCGCTCTCCGCTCAGTCCTCAGTGCTCAGTGCTCGCTCCGCCGCAGTCCGGGGAAGACTTGACCGCAGTCAGAAGAACGACTGATCGGCGCCAGAGTGCCAGAGCGAGACAGATCGTGTGCTCAACCTCTGAGACATGGCTCCACATGTCCATGTGGCACAGCAGCGCACCGGGTACGCCTGACATATTCTCTAGAGCAGACTGAATGTCCGCATTCCGAAGTCCGACTCGGACGTGTCAGCGCAGTCCGAAGCGATCTTCATAGACCCGCTCGCAGCTCGAAGCGATCTTCGCCGACCCCACGCGCAGCCCCCAACGGATGTGAGCCCCACCCGCAGTCATTCGATACCAACATCATCGACCCACCCGCAGTCCAAAGCTGGCTCGAAACGAGAATCAGAGTGGAACACTCAAGGCAGGCTGGGACAATCACGCGAGTACCAACCCACAACGCACACGAGACCACATGCTGCGGACCAGATGTGTCGATCATGCTGACACACAGTGCCGAGGCTCCTTACTCTGCGCCACATCAACAGCCGCGGCGAGCTTCCTCTAGCTCAAAGGACCTCAGGAAGTGCAGTCCATTGACCCCAAGCCGAAGAACACACAGTCACAGCCGATTGCTAAATGTCAAACTGCCTGCGGCTACAGACCCACAACACCGAAGGGGGTACTAACCCACTCTCTTCCCAGTCTCACTAGCGAGCTCTAGTGAGTTTGATAGCCGTGTGTTGTGTGGCCGTAATCACCGTGCCGACCAGTCGGCGAGTAGCTTAACTCGGCGAATAACGCCGACAGCCGACAGCCGATGTCCGCGGCATGTATCATCTTACGCCGAGCAGACCCCCGTACACCCCTGGACATCCCTGGAGTTGCTGGCGCCGATCAATGCTTCTGAGAAGTCAGAGACGAGACTCTGCATACCCGTTTCTATTTCCAGTCCCCAGATCCGTGGACGAGTGCTCTGTGTGATTGGAAGAGCCGTGCCGATTTCTCGGCATCTCTTTCCAGCGGAGATGGGCAGCGGAGTTGGGATTCCGCAGTCCGCTACATGCCTCCGCCATCTCCGTGCCCGAACATGCCCAGCGTGCTCAGTGTGTTCAGTGCGCAGCCGAGTAGTCCTGCATGTTACAGTTCATCCGAAATCAACAGCACTACCTCGGCTCACGACGATGTCCGAGTTGTTGCGGAAAGAGGTCAGTGTGACCTTGTCGGACAGGTCTGTCGGATCAGAAGGGGGAGGAGTCAGTCACGTCCAGGTTGGCTGGGTAACGAGTCAACCGGGCCAGCAAGTGTTGAGTACGTCGTGCGTCGTATGATATCTGTCCGCCAAGCCATTTGTTGTGATCGGCGGACTGTACTCCGCCACATTGGGTGATCCTTACAGGCCCCCACCCTCCGATTTCAGGTCAGCCAAATCTAGACGCTACAGGATCAAGTCCAGACGTCCAGTTGGCGGAAGACGGCCCGCCAGAGTTTACAGTTACCGGTCTGCAGTTGTCAGGCAAATGTCAGGCCGGCCCAGATGCGTTGTCAGGCGAACCAAACAGATGTCAGGCGAACCAACTCTAGATGTCAGGACGACTAGAGTTGGCTCTATGTTCATGTCAGGCCACACTCGGCAGACGCTGAATGGAAGTCACCAGAGCCGTGTCATCGGGCCGTCGACGCCGAGAAATGTGCCGAGCACGAGCCCGGCACGAGCACGACACGAGCGAGCACGAGGATGGCTGTGGGCCGAGCATGAGTGCCGAGCTGCCAAGGCCATGTTCATGCCGTGCACGGCTCTCGGCTTAGGGACACCTTACTCCGACATCGGCGATCACTTACCCCACCTGCATACCCTGTACCCCGTGTCCACCGTATCCACGCCGTAGCATGCCGCAGAAATGTTGGAACCGCATGAAGCGAGGCACGCAGTAGGGATTGGACAAGGGTCGCGAATAGCCGCGGTTGTCGTGTTAGGCTCGATATGATGCTGAGGCCGTGTATCAGGTTGCTCACTGCTGCCAATGCTTGAGGCTGCTTGGCACTCCAGCGCCGTGACCCGTGGACTCCGCTGTCGCTGCTGATTGTCGGCACCGCTCCATGGCCCCGCCGCACGCTGCTAACCCTGCCCGCCTGCTGGCTCCGCTGACACCGCTCCTCCGCGAACTCCGCTTACTCCGCAACACCACCGCACTACCTTGTACCACACCAACAGCCCATGACCACAGCTGCCTTCTCGAAGTATTGGGGCAGCGGCGACGCGCGTCGCGTCACGTCACGTCACTGCTCTAAGGCTGGAGCATGTCTGGATATGCCTACCTGCTCAGCCGATGTCGCGCCGCCATGCCGCCGGCAAAGGTCCTTCATGGAGGCACGTTGCTGTAAGGCAACTCTCACGCGGGGGCACGTGAGTCCCGTGTTAACTCTCACGCTGCAGGACACGGTCCAATTGATAGCTTTGGGAACCCCATGTGTACGTGAGGCACTGTGAGCGAGGAACCTCGCAGGAATACGAGGAACACTTCAGAATGCGAGGAACACTGCAGAATACAAACGAGGCACTTGTACCGGCGGACTCACATGCGCCGAAGGCACTCGCCCATAGTCGATGATACGCGACACCGAGCGCGACGTCAATGTCCACGCCCACGCGACTACGCATGGTCGCTATATCGCATGTACGTCAGTACCTTTTGCCTGACGTGAAGACCGAGGCACGGAGGAAGGAACGGCGATCTGGGGTGAGCAGGGTTGTAAGGGTTGTGTGCGGGGCTCGCTGCGCTGCAACGAGCTACGAGGAGTCGATACGATACCGGTGACCTCACTACCATGGCAGAGGAAAGCGTCATGTTCGACTCTTGGCGAGTCAGGCGATCCTCGGTGCTGTCTACGCGATAGCCTGTCATCGTCCTCATCCTCGGTCGTCATGTTCTTTAGTCGTCATTGGCGTCCGCTGTGTCAGCTGTCATCGGAATTTCTAAGTCAGCTGTCATCGCAGAGTTGGAGTCAGCTGTCACTCAAATCTTCGTTAATCGTCTTTGGAATCTCCCGGTCATTCCACCTCGTCATTGGAATCTGGGGTACAGAGGGCTTTTTGGGGGTAGATAAACCGGAGACGACGAGCGATACGGGGTCCTTGTGTCCTCGGTCCTTGGAAAGTTGTGATTCCAGAACCAGATTAATTAAGCATGCTTGATCGCGGTTTGTTGGTTCTGGCCCAGATGTAGATTCGATACGGCACGCATTTCTCACAGAGGCCAGCAGCGTGCCGTGCCGTGTTGGGTCCTTGATCGTGCCGTGTCGGGAGCTGTCGTGGCGCACCGTGCCGCACCTCTAGTCGAGCACATGCAAGGTCCATTCAATGGTCTAGAAGGTGCCTAGAGTCAGCACCCTCGTCTCGGTTCTTGACTCGGTGCTAATCTGGCACGGAAGGTCACTCGCGGTGCGTGCGTATTGCGCCGGCCGGGCGCTGCGCACATTGCGCGCGATGCGTGCAGTGCATTGCGTGCAATGTGCAGAAGGCACGCCCTTGGCCATGCCCACCGAACTGCCCACCGAAATGAAATGCCCATGATCACCGAGACGAGCACATGAGAGTTCCGGGAGACCCCCGGTATCGCAGTACAGCGGCATCATCCGCCAGATTCCCACTATCTATTCCGGCATCCTGGATCCGGCCACAACCTGGGCCAGACCGTGGAACTGGAGGCTGGGCCAAGCGGTGCCTAAGGCCACTGGAACGCTGGAATCCATTTCACATGACCACTTGTGTGAGAAATGTGCGTGCGTGCCGATAAAGTGTGCCGTATCATGGCGAGGTAATTCCGAGCAAGCGAGCAGGGGGTATGCATGGGCATCACCATGGCCTCGGGACCTGGCAACTCGCAACTGGGCAATGGGGTGGGGACAGGAACTGAAACAGCGGCGGCGGGCGCCGATGACAATCCGCATTCCTTCTCCGATATCGGCGAGCTTATCTACTGGGCGGAGAGACTGCTCGGATGGCAGAGTGCATTCCCTTGAGTCTTGAGTTATCACTGAGTTCCAGACCCAGACCCAGAACGTAAGCTTACGCTCGCTCCGAACCGATCTGTCGCCATGTTGGCCATGTCGGCCTGTCTCAGCTGTCTCAGATGCGCTTGTCTCAGTCAAGCACTCATTCAACGGCCGTTGTCGCCGGCCGAAGGGGCTTATTGGGCTGGTCTCGACGGGCCGGCGCGACCCGGCCCAGAGAGGGAAGGGATGCCGAACAATGTGCCGAGACCCATGGCTGGCGGGTTATACCTTCCGCATTTGCCGGCTTGTCGGCGCCAAGACGAGATTAAGGCTTGGAAAGTGAGGCTTGGAGAGTGAGGCTGGAATGCGAGATGTGCGTGGTGCGTGAGAAAGAGGCGGAACCGAGTACGACCGGAGCCTTGGGCCTGAGGGTCCAGCGGAGACGCTGGATACCCGCTGGAATCGGTGCCAAGGACGAGATGGTCCTGAGAGTTGCAGATCGCTTGACCTGCGTTACTCCTTGATGGGTCCGTCTGCTGACAGGAAACAGCTGCTACTCAACGCGGCTGCTCAGCGCGGAGGTGTGCTGTCAGGTACGATCGTACGGTCACGGTCGTACGGCCGTACGGTTGAACGATGCAGGTGTGCAGGGGTACGGTAGATTCTTGCAGAGGGTACACGGTCGCAAAAAACACCTTGCGCCAGGGGAGTCGCATGGTTGGCTGGTTGTACAGCCTTACCATCCCTCCCGGAGCGTAGCTGAGCTCTCAGGCCGTGCACAGATACTCACCGCCCCCCTTGTCCTTTGCGACAGAACAGCGAGGCGGGATCTACAACAATCCGAGACCTGCCGAGCGCATCTGGCTAGGGCGTCGAGCGCCGCACGCCGTGCCGGCGCCGCATACCGCGCGCCTCTTGGTGACCTGGGGGTGGCTTCGGAAGACCTTTGTGCCGCCGGCGCTGCCGGCGCTGCAGCGCTGACCCATTGTACTCCTTCTCTGGCTCTGGCTCTGGCTCTCGGCCGTCGGACAAGTTGTCATCTGATGCATTTGAAACGCCAATCATGGCCCTGTCTACCCCGGAGACTGCTTACTGGCTCAGCTTCCGAAGTGAAGCAAAAAAGAGCAGAGTACTTGAAATCCGCCGGAAGCGCCGGCCGTGGGCGGGTTGCGGATTGCTTACATACGCTACGCTTCTGCAATTTTGGCTTACGAAACACCTTGTGCGTGCATTGGTGCATCTCACCGGGTGCGAGGGTCGCATTGGTCAGGAAACAAAAGGGTGCAGTCGAGCGTGCAAGGGTGAAATCGAGCGAGCAAGGAAAGGGGGTCAAGAGCCCTGGTCAAAATGGCGCAGCCACTCACAAGGCCAATACGACAGGCATCGGATTCAGGGATCATCGGCCACAACCTTTCCTGAAGAGATCGCCTACGCCAAGGCTTATGCGAAGGGATCGACGGAGAGATCGCCCATCGCTTCTATGCAGTGTGCAGTGTGGTGGCCTGTGTACTGCGGGAACCCACTCCGCCTCCCGCTCTCCAGTGGACATGTACCCATGAGCCCAAGTAGTCATGCTTGTATGATCCTAGATCCTTGCCTGATGGATGTGCTGCTAATGCACCTCGTGTTAGAGACCTTGTTTCGTGGGTCACGGCGGCTGACGGTCGACGGCTGGACGGCTCACGCCGCGAGTACAGACCGACTCAGCATCCCCGAGATATCCTGAGTATGTCCGAAGCACGTTTCATACATTCACGAAACAGCACAAGTGCACGCAGTGCACGAGTATGAGGGTAAGAGGGAACAAGGGTACGAGGGAGTGCGCAAGCGCATGGTACAGATCCTGATCTATTCGTCGTAATTTGTCGGTCGGTCGGTCGGTCGGGCGAAATTGTCCCCCTCCCTCCCCGACAAGCTCACCGAGAAAAGTCAACCCCGCAATCCCCATTACCCCGCATCGCATGAGCTCGCGAGCTCGCCGGGTGCGCCGATGCCGTGACTGAACAAACATGAGCCAGTGAGCGTACATCCCGGATTAGGATTGCTGCGGTGAAGATTAAGGGGCAGGGCAAAGTTGCCAGTCAGCCAGTCGCCATACGCCGAGCAGTCGCCGAGCAGAATCACGCAGACGCCGTGTCTATTCTGGAATACGTCGGGTCGGACGTGTTCTGAACAAAGACCGAAATACAAATGCGTCAACAAAGACCGAACGAAATACAAATACGACGGCTCATCGCGCAATCGTATCGGCGTATGCATGATTACCAAACTGGGGACAAGGGCATGTTGTTCTTGATGAGGAGACGGCAGTGAGATGGGTGGGCGGAGACTAATTCCACTGGTCCATTTGTTCAACAGTGTGCTGCACAACCCTCAAATTTCTCGAATTGAGCAAAAGAACCCAAAAACATTAATCAAATCATATCAATCTGATAAAATCGATCCGCATGTACATTCGAACAGGGTGCAGGGGGTGTGACTACCGACAAACGACAAAGGAGAATTGATATTACAACTATATGTAACACCTACACACTGGACAATACGGACCCTCGGGAGAAGGGTCAGAAGGGGGACCGCATGGTGAAGTTGCATTTCGGCTCGGTGAGACAGAGCATACACGGCAGAACCACAATGCACAATGTAGACTATCTTGGGTTAGCTCTTGCGCCCGGTTCAGATGCGCCCTCATCTGCGCCCTCATTGCGGACGCCACTGTGATTGACGCGCACCCTGTGGCTTGGAGCTTCACTGAGTGAGGCGTCGGGGGGCGTCTGGCAGCCGAATATGCATCTCATGCTTCCCAGAGCTCCCAGACAATCCCCAGCGATCTGGCGATCTGGCGATCCCCCAGTGGGCGTCTTGTCTCTCACCCACAAGGGGAAGGGGTACGGTATGCAACGATCCACGCCAGAAGAGCGGAACAAGTCTGAACGTAAGCCAGCATAAGCCTCCATGGCACGTAAGCCAGAACCCAACAGAAACGCCAACATGCCGACCTTGGCCTGGGCCAACGGACAAGGATATGGATATGGACTTGGCTTTCCGACAGGGTTGGCTTTGGCCGCTTAGACTTGTCGCTGCCGCTTCCCTCGCTGCTTCGCGGCTTCGCTTACGGCCACCGATCGGTGCCGGTCACGGCCCGATTCCACCTCTGCTCTCAGTTTACGGTTGGCTGACCTGCGGGTCTCTGTTGACCATCGATCACTGGCTGACGGCTAACCACCGGCCACTGGCCACTGGACGATCGCGGCTAGTCTGTTTCGTTAACCACCTGATTCCTCATTTACGGCCAATGACTTCCGAGAGCGGGGGGGATCCGTGGGCCTGCTTGGCCTGCCAAGATCCGTCCTTGCCGCGTCCTCCATAACCGTGTCCTCCATAACCGTGAAGCCTCCGTGAAGTCTGCATGGATCACGGGCTGCGTCTGCAACAGGCTAAGACTGGAGGATGCATATGCCGCTGGCGTGTCGTTTCTTCTTGCCTCCTAACGCTGCTGCTCTACCTCGAGGCATGAACTGGCCGGTATTGTCTT
Organism: Trichosporon sp. DN520; assembly: GCA_030347605.1. Classification (NCBI taxonomy): domain Eukaryota; kingdom Fungi; phylum Basidiomycota; class Tremellomycetes; order Trichosporonales; family Trichosporonaceae; genus Trichosporon; species Trichosporon sp. DN520. The sequence continues at coordinate 210,117 of JASJUY010000029.1, read as the reverse complement.
AGCCTGTGAGATCAGATCTGGTACAATCGTCTAATGATCTGGGCTGCGCCGCGCAGCCCATTGCAGCCCATGCATGCGATGCACGCAGACGGCGCGGAGGATGGCCCGCCACAAAACTACCTAACATCGAGGTGGGAATGTTACAATCACATGGCCAAATCAGTCTCGTCAGTCTCGCCAGTCTCGTGCCAAGGTACCTTGATGCTCCTTGTCGTAAGCACCTAGGTGGTCGTGAGTCCCGACCCCTTGGTGGTCTACACGGCTCAACCTGGCATACACCTTAGGATGCACGACTCTCCGACCTCGGTGAAATCAAGGACGTCCTCCGACAGGCTGCATGTACGGGCCATGGGCCATGGACAACCTAAGCACGCTGACCGAAACTCTCTTGTTCGGCTCGTGCTGTCCTGACCCTGTGGGTCGACCGGCTAGGACACAGGATATACACAGGACGCAGATCAAACGCAATAAAACTAAACGCCCATTCCTGATCCTGAGTCTTGATGAGACCGCAGACCGCAGACCGCAGACCGCTGTGGCTGTTCGGTAGTGCCGGAGAGCCGGAGATGGAAGGGTTGTAGTCCGTCGGATGTCAGATTGGGTGGTAGCCGCGGCTTTGCGGGGTAATGCAGATTGGATGCGGCGCGGTGGAGTACGTAATCCACCTTACCTTTGCGAGCAAAAATGCACCGAAGGATGGAAGAGGGTAGCGATATGGCGAAGGATGGTCGATCGCACGATCACCCAGACATAGGAAGGAAGGATCAGCCGTGCGCCTCGTCTGTGTGTTCCGTGTCTCCCTGTCCATATCCGCCTCTTCCCCAGCTTCTAGCGTGCGGTAGGATTGTGCGTTGGCTGACAAGATGGTTGCGCCCCCTGCTGCCGTCGGTCTGATCTGCCCATCTGCGCCCCCTTGTCCTTGTGCAGAGATCAGAGCCCACGTCCTCTTACCCCAGCCCAGCGGCAGCCTCCTGACCCTCCTGACCCTCCGATCCCCCGCCCCTGGTACCTCAGCCTTCAGACAGCCAGGCACATATGGGCGACTCAGCGCTGCCCTGTGTGCCCTGGACGTTCCTGGATGGATGTTTCCTGAACCCTGAAGCTTGGCTCAGTGGTAGAGTCGCCGCTGGTCGCTGTCTGATGACCCTGGGTGTGCCCTGAGGGCTCTGTGCTGTTCCCTGTGCTTGCCGCATGGCCAAGGGGGTCTGTCTGATCAGGGACTGGCTCTGGGAGTCTGTGTCTCTGTGTCTATGTGTCTCAGGTGTCAGACTCGCGCCCAGTCGCCCAGGCGTCGCTCGTCGCTCTCTCCAGATCGGCCTCTGGCCGTGCGCCGTCGCCCCCCCTCGTTCCCTGGGTCTCGCGCCCTCGCTCACCGCAGACCGCTGACCCTGCAGACCCCCCGTCCCCCCGCCCTGGTACCATCCCTACCTCGCATCCTTCTACCCTCCCTCGCTCGCTCGCATTAGACGACGACGACGAGACCCTACCTCGACTTCTTCATCCGACTCGGATCGCCGTGCAACATCCAGCCATAGAGCCATAGAGGACGAGCAAGTGCTATCTCATGTGGCCTCGCCCTCGACCTCGCTCTCACTCTCGCTCGCTCGCTCTCTCTGCAATCCTCCTATCCTCCTCCTCCTTATCTCCCTCGTACAACAGCGAGCTCTCTGCACTCTCTCCCCTCCTCTTCTCGTTACTTCCACCAGGGCCACCTAGGTCATCAGCATCATCACCACCACCGACCGACCACCGACCGACCGCTGCGAGCGCTCGATCGTCAAGAAGAACCACGACAACACCGACATCATCAGCCGCTACCTGGTCCGACCTAGACCCAGCCAGACCCAGACACGGCTCCGATCTCATCTCACCTCGATCTTGCCTTGCTTGCCTTGACCTCGGTGCATGCGTATAAGTTGCAGCTGCTCCCACGATCTTCCCCACAGTCTTGCTCGCCCTCTCCCACTCATCTTGCCTTCCCCCACTAGTTGAACCACGACTGCTGCAGCATCAGCAGACTCTTCAACTACGACCTGTGCCCGTGCCTTGCCGCCGGCCGGTATCACCTGCTCTCTGAGGTCGACTGAGTAGTGCCCACAACCTCGGCTCGCACTCGACGACTCGTCTTTGTAGACCCGGGGAAATAAACCTCTGGCCGTTCCCCTCGCGATCTGGTCGGTTCCCTCGGCACTAGTTCCTACGCGACAAACCTGCCTGCCTGCCTGCCTGCTCAGGTCCGCCCCGCCAGATTGGACCCTGCCCTTGCATCGTGCGCCTGCCTGCGCCTCGTCCGCCTGCCTGCGCCTGCCACCCTACCCCGCCCAGCCAGCAATCAATCTGCAATCAATCAATCAATCTCTGCACCTGCACCTGCAACCTCCAACCTGCACCTTAACCTTGCATTCTCCTGCACCCGGCCGGCATTGCATTTGCCCATTCATAAGTAGAACTCACTTGACCTTGCGCTTGGCGCAACCCCGTCCCATCCACACCACACCCAACTCAACCCGCCGCCGCTAGTACACGATCACATCCTCGACACAGTTCGACCCAACTTACTTGACATCGCATTTCTCACTACTACGGATCGAACTCGACTCTTGGTCTTGCACTCTACCTCTACTACTCTTGCTCGGTCCTACCCCATTCCACGCTATCCCTGCTTATCCGCACGGCACATCCACCTACCCACCGCCCGTCCGTGCACACCACCACCACCACCACCACCACCACCACCACCACCACCACCACCACCACCACCACCACCGGACCTCCCTGCCTAGCGACCTACCGACCTACCTACCTGCGTGCGATAGCGACTCGTCATCCTTCCGCCCACTTGGACATCGACTTCCAACATACTTTCCGCACCCAACTCAACGGCGCCGTAACACTTGACACATAATTCACACAATACACTCACACTCATACACACGTTTCTTGTTCGACCTCGAAACACCAAACCTCCTCGTTGCTTCTCTCCCCGTCGGGATCCTGACTCGCAGCGCCTCAGCGCCCCGTCCCCATAACGTCTCCAAACGACAGCCTTCTCCTACGGCGTGGCGAGTCCGGCCACGCCGTGAGTTGCAACCCTCTCATCGACCTCGCCTACCTGCACCCCCCTTCGCTCGTCGACATGACCGGCACGATCAGCCCGTCGTCGAGCTCGGCGTCGCGCCGCACGTCGTTCTCGTCGACGGCCCCGCCACCCCTGCTCACGCCCGACGCTGAGCTGCCCACTCCTCCCCTCATGGCCATGTTCGCTACCGCCGATGACTCGTCGCCGTGCGAGTCGGCTGCGATCCCCCCGCCAACACACCCCCACCACGCCGTCAAGACTCCGGCCATCGACCCGAACCCGTCGCCGTCGCCCGTCGTCAACCGCAAAGTGCCCGTTGGGGCGCTGTCCATCGCTGGCACGATCAAGGACATCCAGGAACAGAACGTGGCGAGCAGCTTCTCGACGAGCGGCGGGCGCCTCACTTCGACGCCGACATCCGAACTCGGCCGCTTCGACTACCCGTTCCCGGAGGTGTCCGCCGAGCCGCCTGCGTCCACCCACCTCCCTCACCCTCACTCTCACCACCACCGTCCGAATCTCCTGTCCACCCGCTCGTCCACGACGCCGACGACGGCCCGGCCCGCCGCCGCCGCGCGGCCATCCGAGTCGCTCTTCACCCGCCCACCCCGCCTCGGCCGCCGCGGCTCGATAGCGTCGGGCCAGATCTCGCGCCTGGCGTCCCGTCTCCCGGACAATGTCGATGTGCTGCGTGAGCGGCCCCGCTCGTCGTCTGGATCCTCAGCGTCGCCGCCACGGCCAGTCGCGCCGCCGCTCACACACGAGAAGCGGCGGTGTGCGTCGTCGTCGTCGCTGTCGAACCTCAACATCCTCGCGACAACGAGCAACCCGGGCATGAGCCCCGCGGTTGAGGTGACTCGCCCGCCTCTCGGGCCCAGCTCGCTGAGCTCGACGTCGGTGTCGTCGTACGAGATCGCGACCCCGTCCCGCCCCTCGTCCTCGATGTCGGCGACCTCGACGCTGTCCCGCACCGTCTACGTCCAGCCGACGTCGCGGTCGCGCGCCCCGCTGTCGTTCCAGCACTCGCCCATGCCCGCGCCCATCCCGCCCTCCCTCCTTGCCCGCCGGGGTAGTGTCCCGGCGAACACGCTGCTGGGCCTCGCGCCGCCGCACGGCGGCTGGTCGAACAGCATGTACAAGACGGTCTACCACACGCCGGCGATGCGGCCAAGGAAGCTGAGCGGGGACAAGAAGCGCACCCCGGGGGCGGGCCCTCCGGTGGCCGGGTCGCCGAAGGCTTCGGTCGACTTTGGCCGGAGGCCTGGTGCTGGTCCGGCAACGCCACTGGGAACGAGCCCGGCCCGCTCGGCTGGCGGTCCGTCACCGGCTCAGTCCAACTCGTCCCTCTACTCGTCGAGCGACAGGGACGCATCCCCCCGCGCCCCGAGTCTGGCCCTGCCCTCGCCCGTGGTCCAGTATCCTTATCTCTCGCCTTTCGTCCCGGCCAACAAGCCCGCGACGCCAGGTGCGCCGCCGAGTGCGTCGGCCTCGGCAGCTAGTCTCCCCCTGGCCACGATCCACAGCAGCAACGGCGACAGCGAGGAGCTCTAGGCACAGCGCCAGCTGGGCCCTTGGCTTCTCACCAGGTCCAGCTCGTACTGTTTCTCAGCAAGCTCGTACTGTTCAGCATCATCATCACAGCAAAACACGCCTCAAAACGTCTCTCCACACTTTCACATCATTCAAGTTCATTCTCACTCTCAGTCATTCTCATCTCATAGGGTCTTTTGGGTTCTCGGTCTCTAGGGTTTTTTGGGCATCTTGGTCGTTGCATGACATGCATACATGTTGTTTTACACTGCGCTAGCAGTACTGGCGGCGCTGGCGATAGCCAGTGCTGCGTACGGTGAACTTATCGCTGATTACTGAGTGCTTGTTATTGACTCCTGACTGGGAACCGAGGACTGGAGATGGTGGCATAGCTGGCCCAGCTGGCCCCGCAGTGGCCAACACTCGGCTCGATGCGCAGTTGAGCGCTGGACTGAGCGGTGTAAGTGTCAGCCCCCTCGTTTCCGAAATCTGCTGAATCCGCAGATTGCAGTCAGAGGAGAGGCGCAGAAGGAGGGGAGTACGCACGCGTCCGTGGTGGCCACAGGGTAGCAGCAAGGCAAGAGGGAAGGGGTCAGGCACGTTCGTCCCCAACACGCTAAATGTAGGCACGGCCAGCTCTCAGGTTAAGGGAGGAGGATGGGTGGAGGGAGGGTAGGAGGGTCGGTATGCCGGAGCGGGTTAGATTTGGACGCGGGGGGCGTGGTGTGGGCATGGATAGGTGGCAATGACTTTCCTACGACACATAAGTGACAACAGTGCGGCACGGTGGAGGCGGCACAAGTGAGGAGGAGGGCGAAACACACAGCACATTGGGCACATCAACGACGAGGCGGCACACTAAACTGGCACGGCACAGTGCCGTTGCAGCACGTCGCAGCACATCGAAACGGGCACAGCAACAGAGGAAGGCTGTCCCAAGAAAAGGACCCCCAGCGAGTCGCACATTGCATAGAGAGTCGCACATTGCACAGAAAGTACGGCACGAAAAGCGACAGCATTGACACAGTGCAAAGGTGCACAGGGTGGTGGCAAGGTGGCAGAAAAAATGCACCTGAGAACGACGCTGGGCAAGCGATAGACACGAAACGAGACTAGTCAGAGCCAAGGACAACGATGGCAGACTTAGCGCTGGTTAGTGGCTAGAGAGGTCACGTAAGTTTCTGTTTCCGGGGCGCACGAGGGGCAAAGGCGCAATGTCTGCTAATTCTTTGCGCGAATTGATCAGCGTGTAGGAGCTGAGGAAGTTCAGCGAACGGTGTAGCAGGCAAAGTGTCGTAACTTCTGTCGTACTTCTGCGCGATATATCGGGCGTGCTGATGTACAGGGAACTTCTGCGTAGCATCTGCGTAGGTGGGAGAGGCAAGGAAGTTCTGCAGACGGTGTACCTGGCAAGGTCGTAATTCCGCACGAGAGCAAGCGTGGAGGATACAGGGAACGTCTGCGATGTACGACAGGGAGCATCTGCAATGGTTAAGGCGGCAGAGAACTCCTGGATGGGTGTAAGAGGCAAGGAAGTTTTGCTTTGGTATAGCACGCTAAGCAACGTCTCAAGGTGTGAGGCGCAAGGTCGTAATTCTGCGCGATTTATGAAGCGTGTAGCATGCAAGGCAGATATTCGACGCGGGTGTGTCTGTCTCTACGCGGTCCATTCTACGCGGGTGTCTTTACGCGGGTACTTTTCGTGCGGATGCGGACATTATCATTGTTCAGGCACAATCAAGGCGTATCGTCCGGAGTGTAATTCGGGGGCGTGCGAGGCAAAGATAAATATTATCAAGGCGTAGCGTCCGGACTTGAACATCAGGATAATAATGACTGGGCGTGGCAGGCAAGGTTTTATTATCAGGCGTAGCAGGGAAGCTAGGGAAGGCTAATAGGGCTAAGGCGTACGAGGCAAGGTTGAATAATTCATGCATTATTGCCATTATGCGGTTGTATTTGCGGAACTGCCCGAGGGAGGGCGGGGGAGGGCGGAAAGATTATTTGGAGATAATATCTGCATTATATTGCAGATAATGGAGGCTGTGCCGATATTATATTGGAGATAATCCGCTGATTATATTGGAGATAACTGTCAGGTCGCTGAGAATATTGGGAGTATCTACCAGCGACCCCTGCCCGACTACGCGACCACCCGGCGGCCAGCAGTTGTCAGTGAGATCCCAAGATCGCACAATCCCGGCCCGCATGCCGGTGCCCTGCGGTGCCCGGATTTGGTTCTGGCGCCCGGATCCGAGCTCAGGTCAGCGTACCTGTGTGCGGACATGCGGATGTGAAGTATCAACTACGACTTATTGCATATGTCCAGTCTTGGCAACCGTTCGAACTTTTGGCAAGGGCTGTGAACTTGTGCACACTCGTGCACTCGTGCACACTCATGCACCGTGATTTTGAGCACGTTGGCATCTACTTCGACTATCGACTAGAGGATTGTATGAAGAACTTGGGACCTACGCGTGACATTATCGTCCCGAGTCAATATCGGTCGGGTCCGATTCCAGCTGACCCACACCTATTTCTATCACCAGGCTAATACCGACAGCCCTTCTAAATGAGTAGTACGAAACGTGTGCCTCTATCTTCATCTGTGCGTGCGGATCCTATGTGCCAGAGGTGAGAATCCGTGGCATTTGGTGAGACCATGAGACCAGATTGCCCATCTCCCCCACCATCAAGGCGCACATGTTCCCATCTCCCCATCTCCATCCCCATACTTATTGCCCATGCCAGAGCGGGGGAACCACACAGCACACAGAGCTGCCAAGATGCACGCAAATCTGCACAAACACGGCGGTCAGTCACCGCTCCTGGGGCACTCCTGCACAAGGTGATCGGACCGCCCGGCGCCACCGCCACCGCCACTACGTTTCGCTAGCCATCCCTCGCTAGTCAGTTGCGTGCTCAGTCAATCGGCCAGTCACAGCTATGTGTGCTCTGCTCTGTGTCGCCATGCGTGCCAGTGTGGCCAAGTGGGTCTGCTAGGTGCAATGCAACATGCGGGTTTTGTCGATCTGACACTAGACTGCTAAGCGACTATGCGAGGCGCAATTGCGGGTGATCAGTGCGGAAGACTGCGGAGGCGGTTGTCTTTGACTCTTTGCAGAATTCCACAGGGTGCAAACCATGTGGCCATGTGGACAGGGTTGATCTGCAGAACCCTCGTTGCTTGAGGGTGCCTTTTCATCCCGGAGATGGTGCATACGATGGACCACTTGACTAGCTGGGGTGATCCCTTCACAAGGGGACTTCACAGAGGGTGATCCCTTCTTCACAAACAGGGTGGCTAGATGCTGTGCGCAGCGCGCAGCAAATGCATGCGCCTTACTCCTCACTGGTTCAAGCACTTAGTTGAGTGGGTGGGTGGGTGGGACAGACGATCGACCGATTGCCTCGCTTGACGGCGAGACAGTGATCGACTAGCGACTGCCGGGCTAGACAGCCTCGTTAGACGGCAGACGTTGAGGGATGCTCGCTAGTGGCATAGGCTTTTGGTGGCTGCATAGCCGCACTGAGTGGGTTGGACACTCGTAGCCGTGGCCGTAGCCTCAGCCGTAGTGTCGTGTCCCATGCATGTTGCATGATCCGCGTGGTCCGCGTGTTCAGCGTGGTCCGAAGCATTTCGCTTAGGGTCGCTTCGGCCCCCACTTCGGACTACATGTGTCGTCTCCCTCACCGGTAGGGAGCGCAGTACGTAACGAGACCGAATCGCTGCTCGGACGACCCTTGATCCTGCGTGCTGGTACTCGACTGCGGTGCCGAGCATACCGGTGCTGCTTGACGTCTACGGTGCCGACCATGCCGAACACCACCCCTCGCCGAGCACCCTTTCGGGGCGACATCGACACCTTTTCACAAAACCGAACGCGATATCCTGCAGTCAACACCGAAGGTATGGTCTTCGCAACTTCTGCGGATGCCAACCCGATACCCTTCAACACCGAACCAGGCGAAGACTTTCCTAACATCAAACCGGACACGCTTCACTACTTTCGATCATCTCACCAACACCGCGAAACTGAAGCAACCCTGGCAATACTTCCACCAACATCCCTTGCATCATCACCTGACACCGAACACACAGCCCCGATCATCGTAGCCTGAGCATGTAAGACCGAAATCCTCAGCCCTGCGCTGCAATATCGAACACATGATCCTGTCCATGAACCAGGTGGATCCGATATACAATCCGAACATGCCAATTGCAATCCCTTTCGTGACCCTCACCATCATTGCAAGCCCGAAGATCAGAACCCGATCACACAACCCCGAAAAACTGACCGGAGCCCGAACAGAATCGAGCCTGAGCGAGATCCTGTCTCAGCCTGCGTTGGCGAGTGGGGGGAGCGAGAGTGGGATGTCTAAGCGAGCTCGATTTCGGGCCAGGCTCGCTTGGTCGTTAGGTCGGAAATGCAGTCCGCTCAAAGTCAGCCCGGGATGGCTTCGAGACGGCCCCAAGACGACCCAGAGAGCACGCCATTATGTCGCCGACATGGTCCGGAGGTGCTAAGATGCCGCCGAGAATTGTTCGCACTCCGGACAGTTCCCGAGAGATGCCGAGCAAGCCGATTGAGATGCCGCCGGGAGAGGCCCCGATCCAGATCCGGAATACATCGGCGACTGACGCCTCAGTCGGCGACTCGCGCCTCTCGGCGACTCACGGCTTGGCTCGGCTTGTACCGCGGCTTGTACTACGGCTTACACCGCGGCTTGCGCGGCAGCCTCTCCAGCCTCCCCAGCCTCTAAGGAAGCCACAGTGTGTCGGCGAGTATCGGCGGATTTACACGCGGGCACCGTCGTATACATTCAGAGGCTTGCGCACAGAGCCCCCAACCCAACGCACATCAAATGCACGGAGACTTAGCCGGCATTGAACACGTTCAGCCGGTGGCTGCGTGAGGCGCGCGGTATGCGGCGTGCTCGGAGCTCACGACACGGCGGTGTGACTGGCAGCCACACAGCCACAACCAACAGCCAAGACAGCCACAGTGCCAACTGCCAAGTTGCTGTCTTAGCAGCCACACTCGCCCTCCGAGATCGGCAGGGCGCGGAGAGCACAGAGCACGGAGAGCACGGGCTCGCATCTGCGCATCTGGGCAGATTTCAGTTTTGCCAGAGTTTAGCCTGGTGGGCGGCCTGGCGTGGCAGTAGCACAGACCTCTCACGCTGTAGTGCGGTGTGATCGGCGGGATAGCTGCAAGCCCACCCATTCTTGTGGGTTGTGATTAGCAATGCCGCCCAATGTGAGTGGCAGAGGCACTGATGGCACTGATGGCACAGCGGGCTTTGACTGAACGCTGTCAAGTGACTTTCCCTCAGTCACACACCTTCCGATGCAGTGCTCGGTCGAAGCAGGTTCCGTCGCACTGAAGACAAAAGCGCGGTCGAGACTGCAGATACTGCGACACTTGACGCTCAATTGAACCACTCGAGGAACTTAGGAACGAGGCTCTGAATACTGGGTTCTGGATTCGGCATACCTTGTCCAGTGTGCCGGATGGTGGGCCTGGCTTCGTCTCACGCCTCTCGTCTCTGCGACAGCAACTATCTCCCTGTGTGTGCGAAATGCTGCGACCGGTGTACAAGTGGCACAGGCACAGCCATCACGCAAAGCACTGCGCAGTCAGCACGCAACGCACCGTGTGCACAGCACGCATAGCACCCATACATCGCACGAATGGCACAACGAGCACGAATAGCACGCAAAGTCGCCTCTCTTGACATCCCCTATAGGCGAGGCACCAAAGTGTCCGACACGGACAAGCCTCACGGCCAAGCTTTGCAGGTGGACCTGCAGAGTGGAGGTGGACAGGACCCAACATACCGGAGATATGGGGCGGGTCGGAGCCGAGCGACGAACTAAAAGCAACACGGTGCTGTCGATCTTCTCGCGTCCCCACGGCCATTCTTTCATACCGCGATTGGCCCTGGGTCCCTTTCGTCCCTTTGGGGGTGACACACCTTTCAAAGCATAGCGTGGCTTGAGATCGAGTCGACTCAAATCTAGGCTGGGGGTCACCAGATCTAGCCAGAGGTGGGCCACATGCTCTACTTTTGTCGGAATTTCCCAGCGCAACAACTGCTTAGCACTTGACAACATCCAGTGCACGGACGGACGATGCAGGCATTGCATGCTGTGGACAGCCGACAGCGCATGCAACCACAAGAGGCCAAATTGCAGACTTTTTGCGCAGCATCCCTCTTCCCCCCCTGGCCCTGTCTGGTCCTTCCGGGTGCTTTGAGCTTCACCACACTGCCCAAACTTCGATCACAGAGCAAAATCCGGATACCCGGGGCTGGGGGAGGCGTGCGGGGGCCAAATTGGAAGACACAACCTTCTCACTCTTATTCTGACTTTCCCGAGAGTGCCGAGATACTGCCTCAAGATTTGCATTGTTGTTGCTTAATGAAATGCGGGGCCCGTCGCGCGCCGCGAGCCGCGCGCCGCCGCCCATCGCCCACTTGCATCGCTCGGCACGATTAGCGCTCGAGGATGTTCTGTCAGAAAGCCCAAGCAGTGCGGCGAGTGAATGATCGGGAGGACTACGCCTTTCTGTGAATTGTAGATTTTGTGGGAACCAGAGCTTATGGCGGAAGTGGTCTGGACAGAGAGCTGGGCTCTGAGGGTACGCTGCTGACCACTTGGGTGGTATGTAGGCAGTGGCGGCCGGACATGAGCGCCTGCTGAGAGATTCAACTGAGGCGGTCGCCTCAACTGGCGGGCGCGGGGACGGGCACATGACCGTCCACTTCGCAGATGACCTGGATTTCACAGATGACCTGGCCCTGCAGGCTGCAGATGACCCAGCAATCTGGCTTGCTCTTCTCTCAGTGTTCCCGGGACCGATGCTGCGTGCACAGAGATGCCCCAAGATAAGATGGTGATTCTAACTTTGGCCAGCTCCAGACTCTGCGGCTTGGGCGTCTCAGCTGCGCCTGAAATGTCGAGGCTGCGGCTCGCGGCCAAAGGGGTGCCTCGCGACTTCTGGACTTCGAGGCTTCAGTATTGTACAAGGGCTGAGACATCGGACATTGCCGGTGCATGGGGTGGGACTGGCCGTTTGGGGTCGGATATCGCAATGTGCTGCGATGCGTGGCCCCAGATCTACCCCGGACGAGGCAACGGAAGAGGCGGAAAGAACGCACCAAGACCTCATGCGACTCGGGACATCTTCCCATGGTATCGTAAGCAGAGTGCAACAGCAGCTCAGATGATGGACAGATGGTGGCGACGTGGGTCATATCTGAAGCTCATGCAACCCAACAGCGGAGAGCGAAATCAAAATGAGATCTCTAGGCGGTACTCCTCGTGCAACATCGTGCAGCTGACATGAATTAGCAGATGACCCGGCTCAAGTACCATGACCTGGTCCGGAAACTCGGCCGTCTAGATCTCGGACCCCAGCGTACACGACACACAGGCCTGCAGCCGATCCTAGCGACGGCCTGCGACGTCCAGCAGCTGACACAAGCATACTTGCGACACCAGGTTGCGACACGACGCAGACCCAAAAAGCAGCAATAACAACGGCATTCAGAGCGGAAACTGCAGCACATGACTATCTCTGACCTGAAAAGAGCATGAGGCGACGCGCGACACGCGACGCCAACAGAGCCTACGTGCACCCGCGCCAGGTCAAAGATCAAAGGACCCGAGAATATGGGCGGACCCTGTAGCGGGTCGCGGGTTGCGGGGGCCAGCAAAATGGCAGAACCGTGTCAACGGGCGATCGGCGCCTATCGTTGCCGCGGCATGCGGCTTGCAAGCTTGGCACCGCGCACCGCTACTGCGGCACTGCACGTTTCCGTTCGCACACCGCAACGCTGCGATGCTGGCACGTTTGGATAAGTTTACACGTTTTAGATTTTACGGCCCTGTGTCAGGTATTCAGGCCTTGTTCCGGGCGAGCACTTGGATAAGCACGTTCAATTTCCGCTATCCCGGCGGCAAATGTCGCTGCATTGACACCATTGCCGTTATGCAAGCTTGACGTACTCCCGGAGTGAGTATCGGAGGCTGATCTAGATTCTGAGAGCGGAAGGTCTGCTCCTGATACCGAGAGTGGAAGCGGGAAGGGGAACATCCTCGAGGCTGGAGGTCTTGGCAGGCTCGAAGCACGTGACCAGAGTGAGACGGAGTAGCCGTGGTCTCCGCCGAAGATGGGAGGGATTAAGTAAGCCTTCACTCCTGATGCGGAGCGACTTTTGTTTTCGACAAATCCACAGACTGATGTCATGATCGCCCAGACTAAACTTCGTTTTGCACTCACTGCCAACTGACACAGCGACGACGGCGCACGACACTGCGCTTCTTGATCGAATTCTGGAAGCGACAGAAGTAAACATGGCCGACACCGAACTGGAGATGGACATTGAGCCCCTGACGCCCGCTCCGGTAGCGGAGTCACCCAAGTCGTCCCCGACATCGGCTGCCAAGGATAACTCTAAAGGAAGCGGCAGCAGCGGCGGCGGTGACAAGACTTCACGCACAGTCACCCGCGTCCAGCCCGGCTTCATGACCCCCGAGGGTGCCGGCGCCCGCGTCTCGCGCAGCATCGGTCTTCCCTCGCTTTGGAATCTGAGCCCCTTCCTCATCCTCGACTACTGCGATATCGAACCGGGACAGGGGTTCCCGGACCACCCGCATCGCGGGATGGCCACTGTCACAATGGTGCTCGACGGGTGAGTAACGAGTCCGCGTACCGAGAACGAGCTGCGTACGCCGTAGCCGTAGCCGTCAAGTTAAGCCGCCCACCATCCGCTCCGTGGAATGCAGATCGCTCGGTCTGCTAAGGTTTGCCAAGCCCGTCGCCGAGTCCTAGAGCGAGGCACTCGCTTGTGCTGGAACCTAGCTTGCACTGGAAACTGGAACCTAGGCTATCTGAAGCTCGCTTGCAGTGGTAAGGGGCTCGCTTGGAACCCGCCGAGCATTCCGCGGCGATCATCGGAGGATTTGCGGGTGGAAAGGCAAAGGCTCGCTTGGACGCTCGCTTGCGCTGATCGACCGACCGAGGCACAGCTAACCCAACCACAGACAAGTCACGCACGAAGATCACCTCGGCCACGCAGGCACATTGGGTGCCGGCGATTTGCAGTGGATGATCGCAGGTCGCGGGCTCGTACACTCTGAGATGCCTGTTGGCTCAGCTCGCGCTCTGCAGCTGTGGATCGACCTCCCCGCGGCAAGGAAGATGATGAAGCCGCGCTACGTCGACCGCCGGGCTGCGCAGATCCCCTCTGTGGCACTTACGTCTGCTTCTGGAGACGAAGTGGGAGAGGCGCGGGTCATTGCCGGCGAGCTTGGCGAGACGAAGGGCTCTGTTCGCGAGACGGTGAATGAGATCCTCCTCCTCGATGTTACACTCAAGGGAGAAACATGGATCGACGTGCCGAGTACGTGGACGACGTTCGTTTATGCTACCGAGGGCACTGTTTCTGTCGCTGGGAAACAAGTCAAGCCGCAGGAGTGCGCTGTCCTGTCGACCGCGGAGGGAGAGACTGGTGTACAGCTTCAAGCGACAGGGAAGGGAGCGCGCGTCCTGCTCGCTGCGTCCCCGCCACTAGCGCAGGAGCTTGTCATGCAGGGCCCCTTCGCTGTCACATCGCGCGACGCGGCAGGCAAGGCGCTGGCTGACTTCCGAGATGGACGGAATGGGTTCGAAAAGGCGCTTGGCTGGCGGAGCAAGTCTGGACAGACTGTGTCCACTGGAGGAGGAGGAGGCAAAGGAGGAGGGAAGGGAGGGAAGGGCAAGGGAAAGAAGGGGAAGAAGGGACGACGGGGCGACGATAGTGACGACGACTAGGGCTTCATAGAATAGTATAGACTACAGAAACAACTGTGATATAGACTGATCACGATTGTACAAGATGTGAGATGGACTAGGCTGGGCCAAAGATATGTACGGGCGCCAGGCGACGAAAGAGGCGAGGACAGGGACTAAGACTAAAATACGCAAAGAGTCTACTCGTGATAGGCAGGCGGCGGACCAGAAGGCGGCGGCGGCCCGCTCGGCGGAGCATATTGCGTCGGCGGAGGGCCTGGAGGCGGCGCAAAGCCTCCTCGGGGCGCGAAACCGCTCTGCGCCTGCTGCTGCGGTTGTTGGCTGCCACTTGGCTGCCCATATGCACTCGCATTTTGCTGTCCGTAGGCGGACGAATTCTGCTGTCCATAGGCGCCACCGCTAGCGCTCGACTGCCCATAGGCGCCATTGCTAGAGCTCGGCTGTCCGTAGGCGCCGCCGTTCTTGCCGTCATTCCCGTGTGAGAAAGCACCAGCATTGTAGGCAGCTGCAGCACCAGCAAAGCCAGCGCCGCCGGCTGCTCCAGAGCTGGCAGCAGTTCCAGCGCCGCCCTTCGTCTCATAATCCATGGCGCTCGGCTTGGAGAACTGCTGGGTCTGACGAGGAGGCAGCGGTGGCGGACCACCGCCCACGGTCGCCGCGGTGTCGTTCGGACCGTACTGCGCGAAGCCCGGCGCCTGGGCGTAACCTGTCTCTGCAGTCTGCAGGGCCAAGTTCAGGCTGCGCGCTGCAGGAGGAGAGGGCACCTTGCCGGAAAGCTGAGGTTAGTCTTCATCGCATCGCCTTTGCCGCCCACGCCACACATGATAACACTCACAATGTCAAGCGGCTTGATGCCAGGTGCATGGTACATCGTCTCGTTCTCGTCTGTGCGCGAGATGAACGCAGTGCCAACGACCTCGATACCGGCATACACTCCCTTCGAGCGCATGTAGGAGTACACCTGCGCGCCCTTGTCGACCTTGACGTCACGGTTCTTCTTGCTGCCCAGCGAGCTTTCTGCGCCCTGGCCAGCGCCCCTCGGTCCGGCAGCGACAGACACATCCGCGCCGAGAGAGAAGCGCATACTGCCGAACTGGCGGAGAGCCTCGTCCGTACGGATGATGAGCACGGCGTCATATACGTCCAGGCCGATTTGTAACTGATGTCAGCTATTGGAGACTGCGAGGCAGCTTACCCCTGCGGTCATGGAGGTCGGCATGATTGCGGCCGGCGCACTCCAGGCTGTCTGTCAGCTTGATCTCACGTCGCACTGGGAAGAGCTGGTAAACGAAGGCGAGCACAGGAAAACTCGTTTCGCTGCTTCCTCGTACTCACATCCGTCCGGGAGACGTGCTACTACGAGACCGCTGCCGCCCGCACCGCCCCATGGAGCGACACCAGCGCGGACACAGGTGTAGATCGCGATTCCCTTCGCATCGCGGATAACGCTGGGCGGGATCTTGGCGTACTTGTGCGCGTGGTGGCCTGCGTCCGCGGCTTCGGGAGCATCGATGGTGAATGAGCGCAAGATCTTAGCCGCCTTCTCCATTTCGGCGGGGAAGTCTCCAGACGTGGGCCAGAACGCCTCCAGTCCCCACTTCTGTCCGTAGCTGTTCACAGCCCCGCCCACACGGTCGGAGAGGCCCATTGCGCGCTTCATCCACTTCGACTCGTGCCCGTGCGGCGTCGGGGGTGCGGATGCCGCATCGTCTTTCCGTCCGAGTCCAAAGCCCATGATTTTGTGACGCTTGGTTGAGTCTACCTGTGAAATGTCGAGGTAGAGACCGAGTGTGAGAGAATGTCAGTCGTTGAGGAAGAACAGAAGATCAGGGAACAGCTTGTGAAAAGAAGCATCAACACAAGCATGCGCGATTTATCAAACGGGCGCCGTTGGATGGCGGCAGTGGAAGCGATGCTGGGAGCACAATGAATCTCACAATGACGTCGCCATCGCAGCCGAAGGAATGTCCTTGGTCCGCGGAGATGGTAATCTCAGTCCGCAGCCCCCGCGCCATATCAGTATGACGCGACGCGTGTGCGGTCATTGCCAAGTTATCTCGGCTCCCCAAACGCGTCTTACTGCGCAGCACGCAACCTTCCGGCCGCTCTGAGAGCGCCGAAGGCGATGATATCAGCATCAACAGCCAGCATCGCCGATCTTCCGCAGTTATCTGTAGCCATCAGCGCCACCGAGCTCATAATCCCACGTGGTAGTCTGACAGATGAAGACACCGATGCCGGGTGACCGGCAACTAGCGGAGCCGTATCCGGCGGTCTGCGCCGGTGCGCAAGTGGATGGGCACTGATCAGAAATCTAATCGCTCCGCTTCACCTATCTGCTTGCTCTCGATCTTCTGTAAACATTCAGAGGATCTCGCTACTCACAAACACTCACGAAACCCACGCTCATTTGACAACATGGCCCCCAAAGGCATCTCGATGGCCGGAGACGAGCATAAATTCGACTTCCCGAGCCTGATTCTCGACCACAAGCCGTACAGCAAGCGAATGATCACGCTGGTCGACCTCGACGTGGATGTGTACGGTCTTGACGAGATCAAGAAGAGCAAGCTGCCCATTTGTGCTGTTGTGAGTCCTAACGGATGCTAGCTGATTTCAGTCGCTGACGCTTATGTCTCATCGCCCTGCCAAACAATCGACCTCCACGTCCTCGATCACTGACCGATACTCACTGCAGATCCTCTCGCACGGCCGATGCCACTCCGCAAAGATGATGGGCACGATGGCCTCCGGTATCCTGGGAGAGCTTGACCGCCTCCAGAAGGAGGGCGGTAGGGAGAAGGTGCGCGACGTGATCGTCGTGGCTCTGGTGAGTACTGATCGATGTGTTAGTAATTGGTACGAGAGTTCGGTATGAGACACAGCACTGTCGTCAGCTGTCTGAGCGTGGTTCTGGTTCGGAGCCCACGCTGCGATGGGCTGTCTGGCGGGTATCACCTTGCTGTGATGAGCTATCGACATGTCCGACGAAGCTCACCCCGTGCTACTTTGATCGACTTTTATGCGCAGCGACTGTTGACGGGGCGATTCCCCGTTTCTTCCAGAATGCTGCGCGGTTTTGGACCGTTTGCGTTCACGAACGTCCTGATTGTCGTGAAGAGGACTCTCTGGCGCCAATGGCATAACCGCAAACGGTCTGGTGCCTTGCTCTAGTCGTTATTGTGCATACCTATATTGAGAGGTATGCCTTTTGTTTGTGACGGAGCGTGCTGGTGTCAGCTGGCATCCTGATCTATCCAAGCTTACCCTCTTTTCTCCCAGCGACTGCGAACTCGAAACAACACTAACCACAGGATCACCGCAATCACGGTGCGCGGACGCGGTTCCGCAACACGAATCTATCCTACGACAAGAACCCGACACATCTCATGGACATGGCTGCGACAGTGTACGCCGGTGCGCAGGATCAGCGGTTCGTCATGGACTTCCTGGCGTCGTATCTGTTCCCCCGAGGAGAGCGGCAGATTGACTCGTTCGTGCCCGTGGGTGTAAGCATGGGCGGGCATGCCGTCTGGCGTCTGCTGCGTCACGACCCCACTGTGCGATTCGGCATCCCGATCATCTCGATCCCCTCGGAGGTGCTGGGCGTGAACCTCGAAGAGAGGGCGAGGCAGTACGGTGTGTCGTCCGAGGAGCTCATCTACCCCGACGGTGTGCGGCACTACATGATGGGCGCGCCGCCGCCAGGCGCTTACAAGGGGAAGAAGATCCTCATTTGCAGCGGAGGGAAGGACGTGTCGATGCCGATTGAGAGGGCTGAGCCTGTTGTCGCGAAGATCAGTGAGGAGGCGGATGTCGAATGGAGGACAGATGAGAGTGCTGGACACAAGATTTCGCAGGACATGGTGCGCTGGACGGCGGACGCAATCTGGCGCTGGGTCGCGAGCAAGGAGATGCTTCCCAAGGCTAAGCTCTAGAGCGGGCGACACCCAGCCGCCAGCGCCGCGCTCTCCGCACCATCTTGCGCCCATTACGGGACCTCACCACCTCCTGATGTTCCTGATCTCACATAGAGCCGTAGACCACGGAGCCGCGGCCCGTTGGGCGAGCGAGACGGGCGCACAGGATGAGTGGCTATCCCGACCCGACCAGATTGCCCGTTATAGAAGAAGATATCATGATGTGACGCATTGCTAGGGCAACAATATGCCGACGATTCCGATGGCCGGGGCCGCAGGTCGACTGGAGCACGAGTCGCGGCCTTTGAGGTAGGGCAGCTGTGTGACGGGGAGGATCGAGCACCATCAGTCCCGATGTGAACGGAAGGGCGTCTTAAGAGACATCTCATGCGTCGTCTCTTCCGACGGACTGCCTTATATTGACCAAGAGGAGGATTCAAAGCGCTCCCTCGCTTTCGTTGGGCCCCG
The DNA here is from genome assembly GCA_030347605.1 of Trichosporon sp. DN520. Taxonomy (NCBI): domain Eukaryota; kingdom Fungi; phylum Basidiomycota; class Tremellomycetes; order Trichosporonales; family Trichosporonaceae; genus Trichosporon; species Trichosporon sp. DN520. The sequence goes on along the minus strand of JASJUY010000029.1, from coordinate 191,320 downwards.
ATATACTGCAAGCCATTTTCAGAGGGCAAAGATTCTCGTGCTGCTTCCTTGGCGCACACGATACGCGCGGCGGCCTTCGGGATGTTCCGACCGCTGCAGCGTCGATTGCGCCCCTGCACTCCTCAGCTGGGTCCGATCGTGAACTCTGACCAGTCTGCGCGGTGTATAAACACGCCGGACTCGCCCAAGCTCATATTCCCCCATCGTTCCTCACCATCTTTACTCTTGTGCCCGATCCTCTCTCTTGCAACCCATCATCCCATACCCTCCACCCCGCAGCACTCCCTCTTCTCTTACGGGCATCACCGCCCAAAGCTCAGCAGCACCGTGAAGCCTGCCTCGTCAAAGCCTGAGCTTCGATCCCATGAATGGTCTGTGCCGGGTAAAGATGACAGGCGAAGATCTCCTGGTCGCAAACTTCTCGAAAGCCCATACTCCATCAAGGACGACCTCTTTCAGAAAGCAGCGGCAAGACACGCCCGGAGCCTGAGCCTCTCAACGTGCTGGATTCAGGCCGTGTGACAGTTTGGACACAGAACAGCAGAATATAGTGGTTACATTCGGCGACAGGTGACAGTACAGGTGAGCTGCATGAGTGGTGAAGCTAGCTGACAAAACAGGCCTGGAGCAGAGGAACAGCAACACTGTCAATACAAGGGGCAGAAAGCACAGGGGCAAGGGCAAGAAAAGGCGTTAGGCGAAATGCATATCCGAAAAACCTTTCCAAATTCTGTCAAAAGCCACAAAGCGATCAAAATCAAACTCTCAATAATAAGCGTGGATAGGGACTCGGGTCAACACCAGTTGTCTCCCTGCCGCATGTGTCATGTAAAGCGAACACGGGGTAAGTCAGCGTCGTGACAGGGCCCATACAGTGAGCCGTGCAGCTCTTCAGGTCATGGCTGACTACAGCTCCCCAACGTCCTGTGGAGGTTCGAATCTGCACACCCAGCATTGGTGAGCTGCAGCATCAGCCTGAGTCACAGCTCACATCAGTACCTCTCCTCCGACCGACTCTCCAAACTACAGTCCTCCCTCACCCGCACTCACGACCACCATCAACGCACGCTACCGCTTTGAAGACGTGTCAGCGCCTTCTCGCCCAATCGACAGGGAGCGACTCATGAGTGAGCTTGCTCCTCGATGATGCTAAGCTCATGCCAGCCTAAAAGTGCCACTTGCCACTGGGCTCCTGCTCTCAACGAGTGCCCGTTACGACTAAGGTGAGCTCACAGAGTCGGGATCCTTGCTCACTCCAAGAATTCGTGCAATATCACGCAGTGTGCCGTCCCAGTCTCTCACCATGAAAACGATCTATGAGCCAACCTCAACACGAGCCTCCGTCGTCATCGAGGTGCCATGCAACTACGACTAAGATCGCTTCACGGTTGTCTGTGAGGGTACCAACCGCAAGTGCTCCGAGACTACAGAGTGAGCACCCTACATATCCCGAGTGGACCGACTGAGGACATGCCGGCAATGACACCCCGGCGAGCTACTGCGGCGCTCCAGAGTCCCGCGCCACCGCCGCCGAACCCGAGCCCTCGCCGACACCCACCATCATCCCCCTTCCCGTTCGTATAACGGCTAGTATGCTCGCTTGTCATGGTTGATCGCGGGAGATCGGAGTTCGATTCTCCGACGGGAAGCATGATGGCTCTGAGGGGCTTTGTCTATTGGCTTTTTGGGCCTTTGGGAGGATTCAGAGAGGTCTGGACCGGTCCGGGGAAGGGCGGGCCAGATTTGCATGAGGGGTCGTAGCGAGGTCCATTCGAATTCGGGTCGACTTCGACAGTTGGAAGTGATGCTCATTTTTCGCCACGGCCTCAGCTGGGCCTTAGACAGGCTTTGTGTGTTGTAGCCAGCTCAAGGACTCTACTGTGCCTTGATACACAGCGTCTAGACCCGGCAAATGGGCGGGGTCACGGACGACGATGCGATAATATCGAAAATCTCGAGCTAGCGCCACAACCTCAGCTGCGGATTCACCGAATTGTGAGCTGTTGTAGTACTATTCTACTCTGGATAGCTGACCTGACCCAGCTCAGCTCGGTTCCATCCCATGCCACGAAAAGTCACTCAGCTTTGCCCAGAAATCACCGGCAGAAGAGCCAGAGTGAGTCTTGGCTGGAAGGAGAGGGGTGAGCTGCTTCTAGTCGGTTGGCTAGGGACATCTTTGTCCCTTTACCATACCTATCGCTTTCTGACACCGTGCCACGACAGCAGAGCGGGCGATGTAGGAAGCATTCGATTCGGTGCTACGCGGGTGCAGAAGGGGCAATGGAGTAGATGGTACAGGTACAGCTAAGCAGCTCCTCTCTGTTAGCTGACATCAGTGAGACCTTCGCTCTCAGTTTTGGAGGTGTTTCTCACGCCTCCAGAACTGATGGGCTTCCACCAGTGCCAAGCTCGATCCTTCAGCTTTCAACACTCCTCAGCTCCCACCATACTAAACCCATTTACCGATGAAGAGGGACATGCCAGCGACCTTGTCGGTGAGCTGAGGAGTGCGTGTCCATAGCTGACCTCAGTATCATGTACCCTTCAGAGGTAAGCTCGGGCATCGTTCAGAGCTTAGCTTACCCCAGCCAATGTCACCTGCACTGCCGACTCGCAGGACGAAGGGGTGTGGTCCTGCCACCACCGCGTTTGAATCGTGATGGGTAAGCTACAATAGGCTCGACTAGCTCACTCCAGCCGCTCTGTGGCACACAATACCGATTTGAACTTCGATGACCTCTGACGATGAGAGTTGTTGCTGTTATCCGGTCAGATGCCGTGTGAGCTTCTTTGTGTACGGAGCCAAGCTGATTCCAGTGGTCCTCTCGTTGCTTGTGCCTACGCTGTCTTCCAACTCTGCTGCTCATCTCGCATTAGCGTTCTCTCGGGACAGGCACAGGTCGTGCTAAAGCCGCGCATGACGTGCGGAGCGAGGCGTTCACTGGACTTCCACGTCTTGCGAGTAGCCGACGCCAACCGTGATGTGCCTCAACTGCAAATTGAGCAGACGGTGCGTATGGCCGGACCAGGTCAACTTTGATTCGGGAGGTTTAGGAGAGACTTCGCAAAGGGGTTCGCTGTACGGTGTGAGCAAGTGTGGGGCTGATTGAAGTTCTGATGGATCTGTAATCGTGCACTGATCTGCAAGGTGACATAAAGTATTAACAACGCCCAAAAAAGTAAGAAGTAGAAACCCGAAAATCTATAATCATGAGCGTCATGAAATCCGTAAAATCATCGGTGTGGACTGGTCGCCTCGCCCACACCAACCGGGAACAACGCGTACAACACCTCGTCCAACACCCTGACCCAGAGATACTGATTCAGTCTCTGATCCTGTATGACTGCAAAAGTGCGCTGAGCAGCTTTACGCGCATTACTCCTTCCCACCACATTGGCCAGGACGTCCGGCAACAGCCTTCCCAGCTTCCGCGATGCGCTGAGGCGTGTCTCCCTGATTTCGTCTGGTGTCCGCTTAGCAGCTGGCGGTTTCCGCTCGCCTCCGGGCCACATGTTCTCCTGGAAGGCTGCTAGGAGCTTCTCAATCTTCTTCGGTTGGCTCGCTTTGCCGACCAGATCGCGCACTTTGCGCTCTACCGTCGAACCGAGAACTTGCTGCAGCAAGAGCACGATCGCCTGCCGACGCAGCCAGTCGCGCTCCTTGAGGTCGAAGAGCTCGAGGAAGGCATCACAGATTGGGCCGGTAAAGTTGCTGCTGTCGTCGTCCGAGGCGAAGGGCATCAATCCGGCCACTTCTTCCGTCACGACACCGAGGCCGCCTGCTACCTCGGACAGCTGCCGCGTGAGCGACTGGGACACCATGTCTAGCATCGACGGCGCGAGGTCGACGTCGATTGTCGAGGCGACAGTCTTGTAAAGGGTGCGGACAAGGTTGCGCGGCGCGAGGAGGTGAGCGCTCGGCGCCGGAGCGGCGGGCGTGCCACGACTCAAGAAGTTCTGCACAAGCGGCGAAGCACAGAAGACGGCACTGCTGAGCAGAGACTGCATGTACCGCTCCAGACCTAGACGGCGAGACTCGACGAAGCCTGCGCTCGTGCTTGGCACTAGGCGCTTGCCGGGCATATCGACTAGTGCCCGGGCTGCATCCGCAACACGAGGGTCGCGAGTCTCAGCTATCCAGTCACGGAGCGCCCGGTCTAGAGCGTAGAACTCGCTGTAGCGGTGTGTCACCGTCCAGCTGAGCTGCTTGCGCCCGTCGACCACCTGCGAGACCTCGACGACGTACTTGATGACCGGCCGACCGGTGGACTCATCCACGCCCTGCACTGTTGTCGGCAGGGTCACATGCGTGCGCCCCGGGACAAGACGGTTCGCAGCCTCGTGCCGCTCATACTGCTCCTTCTGGAATGAGGCAGTGCGGTGTTCCCTCTGTAACGATGCCAAACTTCGCCGCAAAAGCCGCAGCTCCCGAGCGTTACCGGTCAGATCTGCTTGGCGAATCAGAGAGTCCAGCAGCCTCTCTTGCTCAGCCAGTTCCGCGATCTTGGCAGTAAGTCGCGTGATCTCGGGGCGCAAGTGCAGATTGCCCGGCACAGGTAGCGGGAAAGCTTCGTGATCTGCCTCTTGGTCACTGGCGCCCGAACCCTGTCCTTCCGCATCGTCTTCGTCGTCCTCCGCGAAAATGCTCTTCTTCCTCTGATGCAAGCCCTCATCGCTGCCTCGGCGCACTAGCTTGGGTCGACGAGAGCCGGGGGAATATCTCGTGACGGGTCGAGCTGGGGAGACATCCCGTACACTCGGCAGGTCTTCGGCACTCCGGGAGGTCAGCTTCCTGCCCGCTAATGGGTGCAGTGTGGAACGGGGTGAACCCTGCGTCTGAGGTTCGGGCTCCGGGTCTGGCTCAGGTTCTGGCTCGCGTTCGAGAGTGAGGCTGTTCGCCATGGGATCAGAGTCTATGATCTCCTCGAGCGCAGCCTGTATAGCGGCGATTCGCTCCCTCTCCATCGCGGTTTCCTCATCCTCCTCATCTGCGTCCGCAAACAAAGGGTCACGCTCGGAAGCCCCATCGTCCTGCGTCCCGAAGAGGACGTCGAACTGCGCCGAGAGTCGCTTCGTAGCTGGCGTGAGAATGGTCGAGGCATGCGGCGATGCACGTCCTGAGACGTCGGAGCCCGCATCCCGCATTGACGTATCAAAGTCGTTGGACATGACCGGTGTCGCTGCCGGAGACACCGGTGCAGGCATGAAGCTGCCATTCACAAGCAAGGGGCGGCGCGGAAGCAGCGGTGAAGCAGTAGGAGAGGGTGTGAGGATGGGCGGCCCGTCAGAGACACGGCGCACCTGTCCCGATGGGGAGAGGCGTGCGGAAGAGCTAGACATGCTAGGAGTCGAGCTCGAGTTGGCGCGAATGAGGCGGTGCTGCGGCGACGACTGCTTCAGATCTGCGACCGCTTTGAAGTACAGGTCGCTCTTCTGGAATGCCGACCAGTCTTCCTCCTCCATAAGCTCGTACACAGCACGTTGAGCCTGATACACCGCCAGCTTCGCGCGCCGCGTGTCGCTGGCGCTGAAAGGGCGATGCGGGTTCTGTCCCAACTCTGCGATGACGCCGATCAAACGAGCGGGGATGTCGAGCCTATGTCGTCCATCGGCGAAGTAAGCAGAGTACAAGAAGGCAATGTCGTCGCCAATCGTAGCATCGTTAGCACTAGGTCGGGAGCTGCCGCCCTCAATGACATTGTCCAGCGCGAGGTTCTGTCCCAGCGCCTCGAGCGGATCCTTGAAGCCTTCGACTGTGAGCCAGAATTGCACGAGGTGAGACCGGTTGCGTCTCTCCATGAACTCGAGCCAATATGCCAGCGAAGACGGATCAGACAGAATCCGGTACAGCGTCGGCTTGATAGCCCTTCCAGGTGCATTAGAAGAAGGAACGACGACTTGCGGCGAGCCCTGATGTCAGCTGAGGAAGGAAACGACTTAGCTCACAGTATCGCCCGACAGCTTCTCAATCCTGTGATCGATCGCCGCGCGTGCTCTCTCCAGCCGGTGCAGATATCGGTCGATGTGCCGGATAGCCTTCTCGTTATCGGCGCCTTCCTCCTTGCTGCGCTTGGAGGCGGAGCGGAATGCCGACCTGGCGTGCCGATACTCGCGGTCGATGTCGGATCGGAGGCGGCGCGCCTCACCCAGCGTGCGCAGCTTTGCAATTGAGCGCATGAAGTCCTCAAACTGGCGCGGCGTGGACTGGACGCTGATCGGCTGAACGAGCGCCTTCCCTGGCGAAACACCCGGCGCCGCATTCCGGGGCACAGTAGACAGCGCCGAGAGCACCTGGTTCACCTGCTTTCTGGCGGATTAGCGATAAAACAGACGCCTAACTCACCTTTGATGCAAATATTTGCCGCCCTGCTCATTGATCTGCCTGTTCCAGAAGTCGGGCTCACTGAGAAGGTTGAACATCGGCATGAGAATGGCGCCGAGCACGATCTCGCGGACGATAGTGTGCACGACGGCCGTCCGCTCCTGCTCAGGCAAAACAGCTGCGACGATGCGCTCGACATGTTTCCGAAGGTGTGCTTCGATGGAGGGGATGTTCGACTCAGCGCTGGTGTGAGTGTGCTGAGTGAAGGCCGGGTGAGCATCCTTCGGCAAAGGTAGAGGAAGCGCATCGCTTGTTCCAATGCTGCCTGCGAGGTGCTCGATGCTGCGATAGTGCGCAATATGCTCCGTAACGATGGGGAGAATGCGTGCAACACCAAGATTAGGCCAATCGATGACCTCAATGCGGTGCGCAACCTCGCCGAGGGCATGCCGCACGACCCCTTCAACCTTGTTCGGAAAAGCCGGAGCGCGGCTGATTTCGCTGAACCACGGGAGGATGAATGAGCCGCGTATCAGTCGGAGCACGGCGTCGAGGCGTGCCGCCACCTTGGGCTCTTCAAAGCCATGTACTGGTGGATACTTGGGCTCGGCGTCGTTGTCTTCCCTCCGCTTCTGTTCATACTGCGGCCATGCCTCATCCGTTGCAAAGACAAATGGCCGCGTTGCCAGTGCTTGCCGTTCTGTCAGACTCGGAGACTCCACCCGCTGTTCCAGATACGCAGCAGCAGCAACGGCTCCAAGTCCGCTGAGAACGAAGAGGAACGTCGTGACGAGGGGGCCGATAACGATGAACTTGAGAGCGCCGGTCTTGATCGAGATGCCGAGGAAGGCCGCGACGACCGCAAGCGCTAACCATGCTGCGCGGGGCAACCGGGACATGTCGTAATCCAGCTGAAAGAGAAATGTGGAGGCGGCGAGGAGCCTCGCCACCCCATATGGTGTAAGAGAGCGTGGTGTGTTGGCAGTTGGTGATGAAGAGGGAAGATGGTCGGATGGGCAGTAAGTTGGAATGCTGAAACGGCGGCAGTCAACGTCATACCCAGAGTGGCAAGACGGATGGATGGATGGACTAAATTCAGCCAACGTATTCAGGCGTTTCGAAATCGCATACCCAGCGTCACCCTTTCCGACCATCCGACCATTCGACCAATGCGTTGCCGGCCGTGACTGCCCTGCCGACGTTGCAATCCCGGAACGGTCCGTGCACGTACTGCCAGCGGTCAGCAGGCCCTCCGGAAGCATCCTGACGGCATTGTGCTTCATGTACTGCTATCATAGATGTAAGAATGTGAGATGCATGTCTGCCTAGGCAGGCCAGCGCCCGCGTCACAGCCAAGTGATTAGAAGTACAGCTCTAGCATCGAACAATCCTCCCCTCGCAACCACAGCCTTCGCTTCTCTGCCGCAGCCCTATCATGAAGGTGATGATCGCAGCCTTCTCTCTGTACAGTGTCCTCTCCCCAAGAACGCCCTCATGCTACCCTCTCTTCTGTGTGTGTTTGAGTGCTGTTATTGAAAGACGGCTCTAGCCCCAGGATGGGCTTGCGCTCATTGCGGACCCGGCGGGCCAGGCGGTCCCTGCTCGCGCTTCTGGATGACTTCAACCTGGTCGTCAGTTGTCTTATAGGAGTAGCCTAACTCACGTAGTTGCCCGGGAACCATCCCATGCGGCCATCGCGCGTCCGTCCGCGCCACCATCCAGCGTCACCTCCTTGTCCTTCGCGGCGCTCGAGAACAGCAACAATCTCGTCGGGAGCAAGGCCGAGCTCCCATTCCTCGCTGGGGCGGAAGTCCCAGCGTGCGCGTGCAAACGTGAGCTTGCTGGGGTCGATAACGCCGTTGGCATCCATGACCTGGCTCTGCTGCTGCTGCTGGTTCGCAATGAGGAGCTTGACAAGCCTGCTCATGAGGTACGGCAGTCCGATGGCCGACATGAGGAAGAGGAGGAGCGGCTTCGCGCTCGGCTTGGGCGTATCCGGTCCGCCGGGGAGGCCGTGGCTCCACTCGTTGGCCCAGCCCGAGGGCGGGGGCTGCTTCTTGCCGCGCAGCCAATTGATGATCCGCCGTCCGAGGCGGAGGATCGAGAAGACGCCGAGCACCTGGCCGAGATACGTCTTCAGGCTGCCGAGCTGGTCTGCTACGCCGACCATGGCAAAGAACGAAGAGTGCGTCGCCATGTACGTGCTCTCGACGAGCTGGGCGAGCGACGTGAACGCCGTCACGATGCTCTCGATGATCGCAAAGGCCGGCGCAGTGCTCTGCTGCAGCGACTGCGTCATGTTCGGGTAGCCCTGCTTGTCAGCTACGATTCCAGGCAAGCAAGCTTACCTCTCCCGGGACGCCCATGCCACCGACGCCGTACCCGGCGCCCATGCCCATGCCGTATCCTCCTCCGTAGCTTCCATATCCGCCGTAGCCTCCGTATCCGCCCATTCTGTTGAACGGAGATGAGTACGACGAATACCCGCCCATACCGCCGAGGCCAGAGCTGTACCCGCCCATTCCGTAGGGTGTCATACCGTAAGATGACTGGCCGTAGGTTGATCCGTATCCGCCGTATCCGCCAACTGCCCGTTAGTTTGTGCAACAAGGAAACGAAACTGAGACTCTATACCCACTGCCACTGTTCATCATTGAGCTTTCACCACCACCGAGCCCAGCTGGTCTGTCGGGTAGTCGCGGGGCGACGGTGGAGGATGACGCGGCGACGGTCGCCGAGTCGTTGTTGGTGGTAGTTGTTGCCGGGGCAGGACTGGCGGTTGCCGGGGCAGCAGGAGCAGAGGTGGAAGCAGCAGCACCAGACTTGGCTTCCCAAGGCTTAGGTCTCGGCGGGAGAGATGACATGAAGAGCGCGTCTGTAAACGCGGCGGGGCGGTGGCTTAAGAATTAGATAGGAGATGCGGTGCGGTCGGTTTTAAGCGCGCGCAGAAGTGAGATGAATTGGAAAAAGGAGAGTCGCAAGTGGGAGGCGCCGCAGTGTAGTCGTCTCGGACGTTGAAGCTGAGGAAGAGTTGGTGTCTTGTAAACGAGTCTATGTCTGGAAGAGAAAGAAGAGGAAGTCGAGTATGATGTCGAGTGCAAGCAGGTGGAGAGGTCCGCCGTGCACTGAGCCGCTGAGCCGTCACCGCAGAGAAGTCATAGTCATAGTCATGGACCGGGCGGAACCTTTGCCCATTAACCGGGCGCCCTCTCCCCAGCCAGCCAGCGATCAAAGAGATGCGGAGCCCACCTGCTTACTCCATACAAGTGAAATAATTGGTCCCGCTCGCCCATACTCAGGAACGGATGACCATTCGGCCAGGCAGCGCGCGTCGGCCATCGCTCGGTTTCGTCATTGGTGCATCCGACCCCCGATCGCATCTCATCTCCGACTGGCCTGCCTGGCCGCATCTCACCTTCCCCAACCACTCTCGACCACCCTCGGCGAGATGGACACCGGGCTCCTCCTCCCGCTCGAGACGTATTACCCCCCTCGGCCACCTGAGGGTGGTGCGCGTCTCGGCGTCGTGCGCAAGCCGAGTGACCGTGTCCGCCAAGCTGTCCGAGGTGAGCAGCCCTCACCCAATCACCCGCATCGTGCATCGCACTGACAGCAGACAACAACGTACCCCTCCTCTCGCGTTTGCAGTACAAGTACGACCTGCGGAACACGGACAAGCGGCGGATAACCTCTCTGGCATGGGCAGCACTGGAACTCAACCTGGAAGTCTTCGAGTGGCTCCTGTTGGACTACGGGCACGACGACCACGAGCTCTCACGCGACAGTGCGCACAACACCATCTTCCACCTGCTCGCCGCAGCGCCAGCGCCTCCGGCACTCTCTCCCAATGCCGAGATCTGGGCCGGCGCGCCCGACTTCCCTCCCCGGCCGCAGACGCGGCCACAGGCCGAGCTCACAGACGTCTGCCTCCGCATGACAGAGGTGTACTACACGCTCTTCCCCTTCCTGCTCGACTGGAGCAACAACCGCGGCGAGACGGCACTGCACGTCGCTGCGCAGGCCGACAATCCAGCCTTCATCGCCTGCCTTATCGAATCTGGCGCAGATCCGAACCTTGCAGATCTGGAGGGGAACACGCCGCTGCACTGCGCCGCCGCATGGGGCCATACGGCCTGCATACGCGCCCTGCTAGAGCGGGGGGCGAGTGTGGCTCTGCGCAACTTTGAAAACTTCACCCCGGCAGACGTGGCGTACTCGAACTCGGTCCGCACGTCTTTCGAGCAGATGGCCCGCGATGTGGTCGAGCTACGCAGGCAGAGGAAGTTGCAACAGCAGCAGGAGATGGAGTACGGCGACGACGAGGAAGGGGACGAGGACCAGTTTGAGCAGATGGACCCCCGTTTCGAGCGGGAGAGGTACGAGCGGCACGAGCGAGAGCCATTCTACGAATTTGGAAGGAACAGAGTCCCCTCCGACGCGACGGGGATGGAACGCTCCGAGAGCGAGCACGGCTTCACGCGCCGCGAGTCCGTCAGCGGCCGCCGCGAACGCGCTGAGAGGCAGTACGGCGACCTGGAGCGGCTGGAACGCAGCGCCCCAACGCCGAGATCGCCCCGCTCGCCCCGCGGCGGCCGATTCAGGAGCGGAAGCGGGAGCACGGCGTCACATACGGGAAGTAGGTCGAGTTCGCACTCGTACAGCGACCACCCACTGCCTCCGTTGCCGGGCGAGCAGCCGCCCCTGCCCCCCTTACCTGGCCGGTATGCGCGATACACCAACTCCCGTCCCGGTAGCCCGACACCAGTAGCCTCACGGCAGGGCAGCGACGGCCACGTGCCCCAGCTCATGATGCATGCGCAGGACTATGCGCCCCAGATCAGGGCTGAGTCGGAGAGCACGCACGACGGGGCGAGCTACATCCATGGACCGGCAGCGAGCTACAGCGCGTCGGACAGGCATGGAGCAGCGAGCTACAACGCCTCCGACAGCAGGCATGCAGGAAGCTACGTCACAGACAGGCTCGGCGGCAGCTACAGCACAACAGACAGGTCAGGCGGCAGCTACAGCACCTCTGACGGCCGGTCTGGTGGAAGCTATACCACCTCCGACAACCCCGGTCCTCGGCCATTCATCCCAGGTCCCCCCGTGCCGTACGCCCACATAAGACCCGTGCCGCCCATGCCGACGCGCTCACCCTCCTTGCCAACAACGCCAAGCTACAGTCCGCACGGCAGCGGGCCCAATTCCCCCCTCCCCCTGCCCCAGTTTCCGGGTATGCGGCGCACAAACTCGGCACAGGGGAATAGACAGCCTCCGCTCTAGCAGATGCGGAGATCTGCCTCGAACGCGGGCGCGGGAGAGAGTGGTAGTGAGAGTGCGTCGGTTCTGGAGGGTGCGTCGGTGCGGGAGGGTGCGTTGATGGGGGAGAGTGCGTCGGTCGTCGCGGACAGTGCATCGGTCGCGGAGAGTGCATCGGTCGCGGAGAGTGCGTCGGTTGTTTGGCTGAAGAAAGGAGCGGCGCTTGAGGGCAGGAGGAGGTCGCTGCCTCACTTTCCTAGTATGCGTAGAGCCAACTCGGCTCAGGGGGGTAGACGGCCGCTCTGGGGTATGCGTCGGAGCGTGTCGAACTCGGGTGGTGATCGTGCAGAGCAGAGCTCGAGTGGGGGCTCGGACAGATTGCAGCTGCTCGTACCCGCATGATTCCACCCCTGTCCACCCTTTGGCTCTCTCGACACCTTCCATCATGTCACCCTCTCGCTCGCTGTTTAGCACTTTCTCACTTTTCCAGCTAGAAGCCATGGCTTTGGCTGATACACAGCATACCTTTCATACCCCGAGCTAGAACATAGTTGTACAGCTTGTATCCCTACCTTTGATGTATATGTGCATATGACCAATGCCGCTGGGCATATTGACTCACTTCGCTGCCATCTATAAGCTGGGTTGCAGTCCTCCTGCCACTACCTCTCATACCTGATCCTCAGACCATCCAGCCGCACCTCCAAAACCTGCTGATCATACCAATGTGCCATGAAATGAGAGCATAATTAACAGTGACTACGAACAGAAGAAACCAAGTGCCGCAGCCCCTACTTATTGATCTATGAAAATACACCTTTCTTCCAACTGCTTTGAGCGGCCAAGCGCTGAGCACTCAGGCAGCCAGCCGACTCTCACGCCAGTCCCATCTTGAGACACCCGCCGACAACGTCCACGGCGCTCCAGTCTGCCGGCTTCTCGTCGCCTTCGCCGTCGGCGTCAGACTCGGATCGCGTGTCGCGGTGCGTCCGCTGCTTGTTCTGGATATACCGGAGCGTGTTCTTGAAGTGCTGCATGTTAGCTTTGTCAGGGGTACGACACAGAAGCAGCGCGGCTTCGGATGCGGCTTCGCCGCTACAGATTACTCACCCTGACGACCATGTCCGGCGTGTTGACGCCGTCGACGAGACCTGGCGGCGACGCACTCGACGGGTGCACGTCTGTGCTGTGAATGGCATCAATGTTGGACGTGATTAACTCGACGAGCGAGTTGATGTACTTTGGCGTGACGGCGTCGACGCCCTGCTCAAAGTAGTAGATGTATCTGTCGAGTGCGTCGACGTAGAGCTGTACGCTGGTGAGTTCATCGATGCAGCCCGTGGCTATGCGGAGGCTCTTCTGGAGGCACTCGAGGACGCGCTTGCCGTCCCTGAGGGGCGGGTTGGGGCGCTCGTCTCCGCCAGTCTGCCACCACATGTGGCTCGCGTACAGGACCGCAGTAGCCTGGTGCCCCTTCTTGAGCAGCTTGGAGCCGTGCAGTGCCGCCTTTGTAATCAGCGTGTCGTAGTTGTCGGCGCCGAAGACGCGGCTGCCCTGCAGCGCGCTGATGATGCCCGTGATGGCCATGAGCTGGGCGCGGCTCTCGCTGATGCTCTCCTCGTAGATGACGAACGCCTGGACGAAGAACTCGTACGTCAGCTCCTCGAGCCCGCACTCGTCCGACACCTGGGCCGCCAACAAAAACAGGCGCAGGCACACCTCGGGCGCCTCGACCTTCGTGTACAGGATCGAGATGAGGCGGTGGATAAACTTGAACAGGCTGCTGATCCGCGGCTCCCAGTCCTTCTCCTCCGCTTGCCGCGCCTTGAACCGCCGCGCGAGCTGGATCGCTGACGTGATCAGAGGTGGGAACGTCCACCGTATCCTCTCCCCGCCGTCCGCGAGCTGCTTGTACGCCGTCTGCAGCAGGTCCTGCTGCACGCCCAGGTCTTCCGTTCGGAATAAGTGGATCATCCGCGCAACCCAGCCCTGCTCCTCCGCCAGCTCCCGCAGGTCAGGCGGCGGCCGGCGCGCAGGCGCCATCGACCCGCCCTGCGAGTCCTTCTGATCCCGTACCAATACCGCACACAGGCCAAGCACTCCCTCGACATCGTCCGTCGTCTCAATCTGCGTGTTGTTCTTCAGCACCGAGGATACCACAGCGTGGCTGATAGCCGCGCGTGTCGTGTACGGCTGTACAGAGAGCAGCGGGATGTATGACGGGATCGCCAGCAGCGTGAGCACCGAGACGTAGGACTGGATCGGGGCGAGCAGCAGTGCCAGCAGGTTCGCAGCTGTCGGTGGCGCATGCAGGTCCGGGTTCTGCTGGTACTCGCGCACCTTTGTCGTAGCGTATGAGAAGATCTGGTCGATGTACTCGAGGTGGTCTGGATAGCAGCTGAGCGACAGGTTGGCGATGGAAACGAACAGCGCAGTGATGTCCTGGATGGAGAGATCCGGTCGGGCCTAATTGCTGTTAGTTCCAACCTTGATCAGTCAACATACCTTGATGAGCTCCACGATCTGAGCCCAGAACACCTCAAACAGACGAGCGTCCTCCGGGATGCCGCGGAAGGTCTTGGGCTTCTCTGGCGGTGTCGGGGGCTTCTCCTCCGTCTCGGTCTTGCCGTCTTCCTGACCCTCCTTCTTCTCTCCGTTCTCCGTCTGCCCGTTCTCCGCACTGTCGGCTCCATCCTCCTTCTTCTCAGTCGAGGATTGACCAGCCCACTCGTCTGCCTCGGCCGGTCGTGGCGTCTGCGGCTTCTCCTCCGCCTCTGGTGACTTGCGGTCGTGCAGACGAACCTGCTTGACCCGCTCCGCAAGGCGTCTCGTAGCTTCCTCTTCCTGACGCTTCTTCTCCTCGGGATCCTCGTTCTCGGCTTCGCGGGCGGCATACGCGGCCAATCGGTCGATGAGCGCAATGACAATCTGCTTGACGTTCACACGCGGGTGGAGCTGCGCAACCTTTGACAGGAAGGGCGTAAGAGTGTGCAGGTGGAACTCGTCCGGGAAGACCTGAATGACCACCTCCATCAGGTACTCCTGGGCGATAACGTCCTTGCAGCTCACAACCTGCTCGAGCACGGCAGGCAGGATGATGCGCTGGTACATGTCGATGTCGACGCCTTCAAGCTGCGACAGGCGGACAAGATTTGTGCCCACGAGAATCCGCAAGTCCCGCCTCTCCATCTCGCGCTTCTCGCGTTCTCGGGAATGGCCCTGGTGCTGCAACCTGACCCAGAGCTTGTTCATCTCGATGAAGTTGGTCAGAACGAAGCCGATCGAGTCCTGGAGGTCACCTGCCGGCCTGACGTCAGCTCATCGCCTAGTGACTTCAGCTCACCCGTCGACGTTACCGATGGGCAGGAAATCCCGGGTCTGCCCGGAGAGGTAGTGCCGCAGGAACAAGCCACGAGTCGGATGCTGCACTCCTCTTGACATTTCGAGCATGTCCTTCATGATCTCGCGGACCGGGGCATCTTGAATCGACATGTAGACCGATCCGACCGTAATCATGAGGTATAATCGGGGGACGATGTTGCCCGCGTATCTGCAGGGTCAGCGTTGCTGCGGGGTGGCTTGATGTGCCCGACCAGCATGCGAGCCGGAATCTGGGACTCACTGGACCAGTTCATAGAGATCGGCGAGGTGGTGTCTGCCATCGATGTGGGCCTCGTAGAGGTACGAGCTCAGGTAGCGGAGACTGTCGAAGACGGACATGTAGAGCTCGTAGTACTGTTTCGGCGAGAGCGACGATGTCCGGAGCTCGGACAGCATCGTGGAGGCAGCCTTGAGTGCCTCCATGATCTCGTCGAGCTCAAGATAGCGCTTGAGCTGGACGGTCTGCACCTTGACGACATTGAGTGCGTCTGCGAGGATCTTTGGATCCTCTGGCACAGTCATGGTGGACGTCGGGATGCGGATGTGGGATGGAGGTCGACTAGTCAGTCGTTGATGACGGTGTGATCCAGGTATCTCGTGGCTCTGGATGGAGGTCGCCGCGACAGCCGCGACGCTAGCGCTTGGCCGTGGTCTTGGTCATGGCCGTCATCCCAGCCAGAGCCAGCCAGCCAGGCGATGACGGCACCTATTGCGGTCGTGTGATATAGATAGTTCCGCGGAGTGTGGTGGGTGGCAAATCATGACAGAATGTCCACGACAGGCGAAGACTCGCGTGCGTTTACGTAAACACGCCAACGAAGTAGGATTTCTTGGTAGTTAGTCGCGCACAAGCCCGATATAGAACGAAATGCGCGGCCAAGCTGAGCCAAGCCACAGCCCCGCCTCCACACGCGCGTATCAGAAAGTGGAGTCGATAGAAATGTCAGGGATCGATCAGTCGACGTGATGAGTGAACGAATTGCGCAGTCCTGATAGCGCGATAGCTTGAGGAATGAGGGATTTTTGCAACGAGCGAGCAGCAGACTGTGCGCGTAGATCAGGCAGATCAAGATGGAGGAGCGACTCGCCCCTCTTCGCAAAGTTCTGCATCCGCGTGCCCGGGAATTGACCTCCCCTCCCTTCCGTGCGGAACTCGGGCATCTTCATTCATCAACGCACGCACGTTTGCTCGTCGTCTTTGAGACCTCGTCTGGCCCATCGAGATTCCTTGACGCCGGTGCCGCCTCTAGCCGTTCAATCAGAACAGAGACGATCGCCCTGCCCTGTAGCGCACGACCTACCCTTCAGCCGCTAGCCTAGCCTCGGCCCCATCCCACCCCACTGACCCATTCTTATCTTCTCGGCATCCACCCGACTTCGCTGCCCTGGCACGCACACGACCCACCCACCGCCCAGCATTTGACGCACACACACTTCAACTTTTTCCGGCTTTCCATCACTCACTTCCGCCTTTGCCCTGGCCAGATCTCTTGGCATCGTCTCTTTTGTTGCGACAGAAGCCTCTCTGTAGTCTCAACAGCCACACCGCTCCCTGGTCAACCACTCTCTGAACGCACGTTGCGCACAAGAGAGTAGACAGCCTTTGGCATTCGTTACCCCGCTCTCCTCGACACATGGCGGCCCCCTCGTCTCTCCTCGCCATCGTTTCTGTCTCTTCAACTGAGGCAGTCGTTTCTGCATTCTCCGTGCAATAACATCGACCTTACTGGGCGCTGTCGCCCTGTAGCATTCAACCACCACCATGGTCCACCTCGACATCTCGGAGACGTCCCAGGTGCTCGCCGTTGTCGGCGGGTACATCTGTATCGTCGGCCTCGTGAGCTTCTTCCTCAAGGAGAAGATGTTTATGTGTGAGTCTAGCTTTGTCGATACTCCGTGTGCACATTAGCTGACAGTGACAGCTGAGCCCCTCGTGGCTTTGCTCATAGGCATCGCCTTTGGGCCCATCGGGGCTGATATATTCAGTCCGTTCCGCTGGGTAGACAACGACCGGCACAGTCTTGGAGAACTAACGTTCCAAATCTCCCGCATTGTCATTGCTATCCAGGTGCTCTTCACGGGTATTTCTCTGCCGAAGGCATACCTCTGGAGGCAGCGTCTCAGTCTGTTTATTCTGCTGATTCCTGTGATGACTTGCGCTTGGTTCGTTTCATCTCTCCTTGTTTGGGCATTCATTCCCCAACTCACGTTCCTGGAAGCGCTCGTTATCGGCTCGTGTGTGACGCCTACCGACCCAGTCCTTGCAAACTCGATTTGCAAAGGTGAGCTAAAACGACGACCGTTGTAGAGCTGACGCCCAGGTCGCTTTGCAGAGAAGTATGTGCCCTTGGAGACTCGCAACATCATTCTAGGTGAAGCAGGCGCCAATGACGGACTGGGCTTCCCCTTCCTGTGAGTTCGATTGCGAAACCTCTGACTGATACACGTAGATTCATGGCCCTCAATATCATGTACTGGAGGACTCCTAGCAAGCCAATCAACTCCCTTGGCCTTGCCATCGGCGAATGGTGGGTGCGGTGCAGCAGAGTCACACTGACAAGAGCAGGTTCTGGAACGTGGTCCTGTATCAGATTCTCCTTGCCGTACTCATTGGTGCCGTCATCGGCTACATTGCTCGCAGGTGCTTGAAGTACTGTGAAGGAAGGAAGTGAGTGCCTTCGGCGATCCCGTTTACCGTGCTGACGACGACAGTTTGATCGACCGCGAATCCTTCCTCGCCTTCGGTGTCGCCCTTACCTTCTTCAC
This sequence comes from Trichosporon sp. DN520, assembly GCA_030347605.1. NCBI lineage: Eukaryota > Fungi > Basidiomycota > Tremellomycetes > Trichosporonales > Trichosporonaceae > Trichosporon > Trichosporon sp. DN520. The sequence continues at coordinate 173,592 of JASJUY010000029.1, read as the reverse complement.
TGTCGGTTGGGTCGGCATCATCGGCTCAGACGACATCCTCTGTTGCTTTGTCGTCGGAAACTCTCTCACATGGGACGACTGGTTCCGCATCCGCAGCGAGGAAGACAGCTTCCAGGAGGTCATCGACATGCTCTTGAACAGCGTGAGCTCATGCACGTATCCGCTCGAAGCTGACGTTGCAGGCAATCTTCCTCTACATCGGAGCTGTGATCCCGTGGAGCGAGTTTGGCAACTTCTGGGACTTACAGCCCTGGCGTCTGGTGGTCCTTGGCATCACGGTCATGCTCTTCCGCCGTCTTCCCTGGGTCCTGGCCATGGTGCGTCCCTCTTGAGCCTTTGAGCCTGCGCAATGCTTACCACCGCCGCAGAAGAAGTTCATCGCCCCCATCTCCTCCTCTTGGAAGGACGCCCTCTTCACCGGCTACTTCGGGCCGATCGGTGTCGGCGCCGTCTTCTACATCGAGGTCGCTCACCACGCGATTCCCGACGATGGCTCAAGGGAGCGTCTCCGTGCCGTCATTGGACCAGTCGTCTACTTCATGGTCCTGACGTCGGTTATCGTCCACGGCATCACGATCCCGCTCGGCAAGTCGATGCAGCACACTCTCACGCTCACCCGCACGAAGTCAAGTAGCGGCCGCGCTGGCCAGATTGTTTCGCGCCTTCCTCCGCCGGTGCCCTTCGGCGGTGCTTTACCGACCAGCGACGCAGTTGCAGCTCCTGACGCTAAGGAGGTCGGTGCTGCGAACGTCAACGCCCCTGGCACTGCTCAGAACTCCCGCAGCGGTACTCCTATCGGCTTCAGCCGCACGAACACTGTCTCACAGGGCATCCGCTGGGGTGGGAGTACAGTCGGCCACAGTGTCGTCTCGAGCGGCCGCACATCGCCCAGCAACGACAATGACACAGCGGCAACAGCACCAGCACCAGCAAATCAGACACAGCACCACATACTGCCTTCCACCCATCATCTGCTGCAGGAGGGAGACATTGCCGAGATGGTCAACCCGCATGCCAATCACCACAAGCTGCCTCTGACCCACGCCATGGTGCAGGACCCGTGATGTGCGTCTGATTCGATGTTCCAAGAATTCAGTGTGCATAGAACCATCAGCTCAGATCTAGCAACGACGCCTCCGATGAGGACCGAAGTGTATCATCACTATGCAACCATTTTCCGATGTGCGAATATCATTCGGTCGCCAGCAGGTCGCCTCTCAGATGCGCCACGATGACTCCTGCAGTCAGGCTGCCTCCCCCTGCCGATCCTGGGTTAACTGACCTTCTCACTGACCCCGTTCAATATCCTCACTGATGTTCTGGGCGCAAACAGCTACGCAACGATCCGCTAGCGCGGAAGTCCCTACACACTCATGCACATCGTCGATTACTTGCGCCCCAGACAGCCTTGCGCCCGATACAGCCGGCCGCCCCCGCCCTTCGATCAGCCACTATCTCCAATTCAGGGGAATTCGTCTAGTGGTAAGACGCGGACTTCGCATGAAATCTGCTTGCTGATTGCCTGAAACCGGTGTTCGATTCACCGATTCTCCACGTTGCTTGGTCTGATAGGATCCAGGTGGCGCTTTTTGTCTCTGATTGGGGGGTGGGAGGCGAGATGCTGCAAGGAGAGGTTGTCTTTGTTCGCATAGTTTGCCTAAAGGAAGATTTCACTATACTGGAATTGGGCTCGTTGGTGACTGACGACCAGCGAAATTGACTGTGGGCAGCGGCGTGAAACACGACGGCGGTGGAGATATGGGTGATGAGAGGGGGGGCAGAAGCAGCTCTACTCCATCTCGTTCTTCTCGTCCGCATGGTCCGCCTCGTCCGTGGCGTTGTTGCGCGACACAAGCGTCACGTTCCGCAGATGAACGGGGTAATTCCTCGCCCACCGAACACACTTCGTCCACCAACTGTCGTAGATATCCCACTCCTCTGCCTGGTCTTTACGAAAGACGCACGCTCCGGCTTCAGGCTGCTCCAAGTAAGCCATCACCGGGTCCTTTAGGGGATCCGTCTTCGGCTTTTCCACAAAGTCGCCCGCGTCCGACTCCTCCAGGATGGCTGTGCGGTGCCATAGGGGTTCTGGACCGAGGAAGTTGTCCGCTGCCCACTGACAGCAAATCACAGATGTGGCATAGTCGAGATCGGCGGTGGAGTAGACGACAATGCCGTCTAGGGACACGTCGGAGTCTCGGCGGAACGTTTGTGAATCGAAGTCAGTTTTGAGAATCGAGTCGATGCGCGCCTCGATCTCCGAGCAGCGATCGACTCGAGCGGCGAGGAAGGCGGACCAGGGCGTGCATTCTGTCTTGACCTCGTCTTGGTTATGACTTGACTTGAGATCTCCATTCTCGGCGGCTTGCTCCTTCTCACCGGCGGACTCTGCGGACTCCTTCTCACCGGCTTGCACCTTCTCGCCAGCTTGCTCAAGCTTGCCCGCCTTCGCCTGCACCTCTCGGATACAATCACGCCACGCCTCCTCGATCCCAGGCCACACACACGCGCCCTCCATCCCCGTCGTCGCATTTCGTATGACGCCACTAAACATCCACCCGCCTTCTCTGCAGCACTCGTCCGCCACCTCCCAAGACACGGTACTGCAGACCAACGTGTCGTCTGGCGGCGCGGGGCGGGTGCTGAAAAATGTCTCGAACCCCCCTTCGAGAGGCGTGAGGGCACACCACTTGTCCCCCTCGCAGTCGGCGAATATGTCTTTGAACATGCCCGTTTCGGAGGCTTGGAACATGCCGGACGGGGAAAGGTCTTGTGGCTTGAATAGGAATTGCATGGTGGGCTGGGCTGGGCTGAGAGCTGGTGTGCGTCAAGGTGGACGGGGTGCAAGAGGTCAATGGAACACAGCGATGGGACAAAAGTAGATCAGTATCAGCGTGAGGTATATGTCTTCTCCTGAATGGTGCTCGTCTGAAGCAGAGAGTACGTTGCCTCAAGAGAGAAGACAGGTTGACTGGACTCTGAATCTGGATCTGAAGGCTAGCGGCATCTCGTTAGCTGTGTTTGTACGGTGTGGGGACTGCAATTACCCCACAAGGGGCCACAGGCAATAGGGTGGGGCGCGTGGCTTACCCTGATCCAAGACTACAAATGACGTGTACGTTTACGCTGATATCAGGGGAATTCGTCTAGTGGTAAGACGCGGACTTCGCATTCATCTGCTAATTGTCTGAAACCGGTGTTCGATTCACCGATTCTCCAAAGCTGCTGGTGTCGGTGACTTGGTGGCTACTTTTGGTGGGAGAGGCGCGGAGCGTGCATGTTGGGGAGAAGGAGGCCGCGTGTGTTATGATTACATAGTTCTGGAGCTGAGAGACGGAAGAGGTCAAAGTCGAGGGTGACAGCGGGGACGACGACGGCGATGTCATTCTAAGCGTCGGAAAGCCTTGCGAAAGCAGCTCCTAATCCATCTCCTCCGCGGTAGAGTTGCGCGACACAAGCTTGATGTTGCGCAGATGAACGGGGTAATTCCTCGCCCATTGAACACACTTCGTCCACCAACTGTTGTAGAGATCCCACTCCTCCGCCTGGTCTTTACGAAACATGCACGCCGCTGCGACCGCCCGCTGGTTGAAGGCCGCCTCCAGCTGCTCCTCGTTCATCCCTAGGATACTTCCCCTCGACTGGACCTGATCCAAGTAAGCCGGCGTCTCCGACTGCCCCAAGATGGCCTGGCGATACCACAATTCTCCGGGGCCGGGGAACTGCTCGGCTGCCCACTCGCAGCAAAACGAAGATGTAAGGTAGTCTAGGTCGAGGGTAGAGTAGACGACGACTTCGTCGAGGGACACCTCCCTCTCTGTGCGGAGGTCGCGCTGCCAGGCCATCAATTGGAAGATGGTTTCGATACGTTCCTCGTTCTCCGAGGCTCCTTCGAGCCTCCCGGTGAGGAAGGCTGCCCAGGGCGTGCACTCTGCCTTCACGTCTTGACTGTCGTGGTCACGGTCATCGTCGTGTCTAGGGATCGCGTCGCCAGTCTTCTGGCTGGCTCGCTCCTGCTCCCCCGCAAGCGCCTGCTTCTGCTGCCCCAACACCACCTGCTGCTCGCCCACAGCCCCCTGCTGCTCGCCCACAGCCCCCTGCTGCTCGCCCACCCCCGCGCCCACCTGCGCCTGCACCCTCCTGACACATTCACGCCACGCCTCCTCATCCTCCGGCCCAAGGCACGCGCCCTCCATCCCCGTCGTCGAGTTCCGGATGACGCCGCCGTCAAACATGCACCCAGCCTCCCGGCAGCACGTATCCGTCGTCCGCCAGGACACGGAACTGCACACCAACGTGTCATTCGGCGGCACCATCTGGCGGCTGAAGCTGAAGAATGATGGGAAAGCGTAGTCTCTGGGCCGCAGGGGGTTGCACTTTCCAAACCAGCAGTCGGCAGCAAAGAGATTCATCAAGCTGGACGGAGAGAGGTCGCTTGGCTTGACTGGGAACTGCATGGCGGGCTGGGGGCTAGGTGTGGCCGGGCAAAGGTAGGCGGGTATGCGGGGGTAAGAGGTCGGAGGGACTGTAGCGACGCAGGGAGAGATGTCGCTGAATATCAGTGAGTGTGAGTTATAAGGATCTCGGTACTCTCCATGCCGATGGAGCGAAGACGCTTGCGAGAGCGGAGCGGCACCTCGGCACCTCTCTGGCCTGTGCCTGTACCACCTTGGCACTAGCCCAAAGAGGCCGCCTCGAGAGGCGCCAAGGCACAGGAGTATCTGTCGCCCTGCGACGGTCGTGGGATGAGTACCTGTTGCCTCTGCTCGTCGCACTCTTGACGCAGACGTCATACTCATCAAAGCAGTAGACGTAGAGGTACCTAGATGCAGAGCCATGCGGCTCACGATTCATTCTCAATGGAGCCACAGCAAGGCAGGCACGAGGATGATGGGCATCAGTGTCACCGACGTCTGTTGAGGGCAGATCAGGCACGTTCGGCCCGAAACTTGGCCCGCTGGCGATGGCGATGGCGTGTAGCCGGGTCCAGACGACGGGGGTTAGTATGCTTCCCGAGGTCGCCGGTGCTGTTGACTCAGCACAGAGAGTTTGCCGTCTCCGATCCGACAAGTCGTAGCACAGTGCTGCCATCGCCATGTAACCCGCGCCGATTGCCGTCTGATCGTCTGGTCAGTGAGCCAAAGTCCGCATTCAGTCAATGTTAGCGCATCCCTTGTCCTCAGCTCGTGATCAACCGTATCGAGCCGTTCGCCAAGATCCGACATCCCAGTAGCCGCCACTAAGCGCCCTCCGTCATATGATACATTGATCTACCGAGTCGCGAGGCGATCGTGCCCACCGAGTCGTCCAGTCTAGGCATTGTAAACAGTCGCGAGGTCCTTGAAGCCCTTGACCTCGATAGGATTGCCAGAGGGGTCGCGGAAGAACATGGTGTACTGCTCGCCGGGCTGGCCCTCGAAGCGGATCTGCGGCTCCATAACAAAGTCGGTTTTGGCCTGCTGCAGGCGGTCGGCCAGAGCGCGCCACTCGGGGTACTCGAGAATCACACCGAGGTGGGGCATGGGCACCATGTGGTCGCCGACCTTGCCCGTGTTGGTCGTCTTGAACGGCTCGCCGAGGTGCAGGCTGATCTGGTGGCCGAAGAAGTCAAAGTCGACCCAGGTGTCGGTCGACCGGCCCTCGCGGCAGCCGAGGACCGTCTTGTAGAACTGGCGCGAGACGTCGAGGTCGCGGACGTGGTAGGCGAGGTGGAAGAGGGAGCGGGGGGCGGCCATGCTGATGGAGAGGAGCTTGTCTGTCGTGGAGATGAGAGAGAGAAATGACACTAGGTATTTATGATGTAGAGTAGACTGACTTTTGGTCGAGTCGCGTACACACCCCTGGTGGAGGTCAAGATCTGCACTTTCTTGCGCTTCCAACCAAAGGGTCCCGGTGAAATCCGAAACGGCCCTCTGCTTCCCCGCACACGTGATTGGGCCTAAGCGCCCAAATGTGGAGGCTGAGGGTATCTTGATGTCGGACCTCGTCGGACGTCAGTGGCTGCCAGCGTGTGTTGTTTTCGAATTGAGGGCGATTTTTCCAACTATGAGGTCGACGCCGACTCACAAGTTGCGCTCCTCGTCGGACGAACTAGTCTCGAGGATAGGATGCACTATGAAGGGGTGTTGATCCGAAATCGGCCTCACAGCGCCGACGCAGACTGTGTGCTGGCTGCATGGCCGTCTGATCGGTCACTAAAAGGGGCATTCCGCACTTGGCCGGTAACGATCGTGGAAACAAGCGGTATCGAAGCGATAGTGCCCGAGGGTGTGGCATGTTGCGGTCGTCGTGACAGGGATCAAGGTAGGACACACTGCCTGCATCTTTTCGAGAAAGGGGAACGTCCAGCTACATACCTGAGTCTCTCGGCTGTGGTGAGATCCGGAGCGGCCCTGCTCATTCAACGTCGTACGAGTCGAACACGCAGTCAAGGACTGCACCACATGGTGCTGAGACGGTGCGTTCTGCCCGCTCATGTGCTAGATTAGGGCCACACCACGGTAAGGTCGGCATCTATCGGTGGGGTGACGAGACGACTGGCTCAGCTTGAAACAGTCGCCCGCTCTTATCTCAAGGCGAATGGGAAAGGTAGGTGTCTGATGTGTCCTTTCCAATCTGCCAGGCAACACACGATGTACAAGATTGCATAAGGGCATGAGATAGGACATTTACGTGCGCGTTGCCTACTGAGTCTTGTCGACGAGCTCAACACGGCCGTTCTTCTTCCAGTTCTCAATATCGCGACGCTTGAGCTCCTTGAGCCAGATCTTGAAGTTCTTGTCTGTGCCGGCAAAGTGGTCGAGAAGGCCGGTAGGGCCAAAGTTCTCGGTGAACGAGTAGTGGTGCCAGTCGTGTCCGAGGGCGTCGTAGAGACCGGGAATGCTGTAGTCCGAGTGGGTGCACATGGTCCCGATCTGGAGAGAGCAGAAGAACATGACCGTGAGGGACCAGTGGGCTTGGCAGGCCGAAACGCCAAGTGCGATGGGCAGGAGGTTGGACAGCCAGTGCTCCGTCATCGTGCAGTACGTGCTTGCCATGGCGACGGGAGCCTGGAATGTGTGGTGCATCTTGTGGATGGACGCGTACCATCGCTTGCTGTGGACGGCGCGGTGGACGACGAAGAAGCCTACCTCCTCGAACCCAAGGCAGACCCAGTACGTCCAGAACGTCGTCCACAGGCTAGGCAAGGGAAGGTCGGTAGGCCGCGGTGAGAAGTATGCCGCCAGAATCGACAAGGGCAGCGAGACCAGCAACTGGTTCTTCGCCGAAATGTAGAAGACCTGCCGGTACTCAGGCCATGTGATGCGGCGCTGGGGCTGAATCTTGTACTTTGCCACAAGCGAGTGCAGCGTGTCGTTCATGTCGAAGGCGCAGAAGATGAGTCCCATCACCCAGTACTGCACAGTGGTGATGACGAACATGCCAATCGCGTTAATTTGGAACTCGGTGTAGTTTGCGTTCATCCAGACATAGATGTCCTTTGTCACTTGCAGCTGGTTGATTCCCCACGTGAGGAAGATGATACCGAAGGTTTGGATAAAGCTCATGCCGGTGTCACGGTTGATACGCGTTGCTGGGTTCAGCGCCCATTGATGCTCCTCTGCTTGTCAGCTTGTCCTCTTGACACTATACGCGGTCGCTGAGCGAAGTATCCCAATACTTGTCATTGACTGAGTCCGACTGCGTGAGAATAGCTAAATACTCACTTCCTTTGTACACATCAGCTTTACCATTGGCCGCGGAGCCGTTGGTGTGACCGTTGGCGTGGCCATTGGTGTGGCCGTTGGTGTGGCCGTTGGTGTACCCATTCGTGTGGCCATTCTGGGTGGGTGTGTCGTCCCCAATCTGGCCGTGGATAGGGGAGTCGACAACGTCGTCAATGGCGAAGCTCATGGCGAGTGGCGTAGGTCGAGCTTTAGGTGATCGGTGCACAGAGAGGATGAGTGTGATTCCAAGGTCGCTAATATATGATCACGCGGGTACAGGACGTTGCCGCTTCGCTTGCGTCTGTGTCGGATGTCGTAGACCGCGAGGATCGCAATGTCTCAAGGGTTAATGATGTATCCGAGACAAGAAGTATTAGACCACACGGTGCCAACTTGGCGGGCCTCGGCGACGCGGTGATCTGAGCGGTGAGATAACAGTCAGTGAGCAGAGAAGAGATGACAGTCAGCTCGCCGAGGTGAGGACGAGACAAGTCAGCGCAGTGCAGGGTCACGGGGTTAAGCCGACGTTGAACCGCCATGGGCTGTTTCTAGACGGTATTTCAACGTCTACGAGCCGCACTACTCGGCCTTGCGGCGTACATGTGTGTGCTCTTGTCCTTATGTTCATGCAGAGACGGCATGCTCGGGCTTTGGCTTGGGCAGCGCAGGGACGTACGACGTAGGGAAATTGCTTCGGAGAGCGGGTGGCCTCATTCAATTAGCGCGCAATTTCCGGCAACCTTTGCCGCTGAGCCGGTGCCACAGCATGTCACGTGAGACGACACGGCGTTCAACTCCGTTCGCCACCCGGAGTTGGAGTCCAAGTCCGTCGCACGTGTACCACGTGAGATTGGGCCCCATGGAGTGTGCACGGATCTGCCTCCGCGCCAAGCTGGCATCCTAGAGGTAGGTGATCGACGAGATCGGCGTCCTTAGGAGCAAACAACAACAGATGGTGCCGCGCGTAGTATCGTTGAATCGAGCTACCGCAGCCAGTCTGCGCAAGCAGATGAGTGTATGTCAGGTTCTGCGTAGGTCAAGAGGGAAGACATTCGTCGTGGACTCAATGAAAGCGATGGCGGAAATGAGATGCGAAAATCGGCGCTGCTCCGTCTGAAGGAACTGTGAGAACGAGTGCGTTGGAACGCATAGCACCATGTGAGGTGTCAATGAATATGGTGTATATTCTGGGATCAGGCTGAAAGCAAGTGGGGAAAGCGCACTACTTAGCGGACCCCGCGATGTCGGCGTCACGACAGGCGGCCTGCACTCCGCCTCATTGAAGCGGAGTAGATTAGGGGGACCATCCAAGTCCGGCCCGGAATTGTGGCAGCTTCTTCCACAGCTAACATGTGCGGCTCCGTGGAACCTCTCCTTCTACGCCTCACATACCTCGCTAAGCCACTCGAGTGTCACCGATCCGCTTCTTTCTTCTTCCTACGAGACGGTGACTCGCCGTCATTGGCCAAAGCAGATCAGATGGCTAGTACAAGCACAGACGGCCCATCAGCCGGCACACCGCTCGGCGAAACGTGACCCCGTGTGATCGAGGGTATCTGTGGGGGCAACTCATTGGAGCGGCAAGTCATAAACCCCCACGCGCCCCCACTTGATAGCGCAACATGGAGGTCAAATATCACGAGGTGTGCCTTGCTTTATGCCGTGCGATGCCGCACATGCCGCTCAGCCGTCCGGGAATCAGCATAGCCTGATATCTAGGACCAGTGTTGGCCGATGAGGCCGATGATGGCCGACTCTCTGGCCTATGAGATTGCATAGAGGAGAGCGAGATGGGTATGCCGGCGGATCGATAAAGTTCGTGCTGAGATTTAGGAAACATTCCATGCAACGATGAGGCAATCACCTGTGCTTTAGCTGCGTATCCTGGGAGTTTTGGGACACGGGAAGTCAATTGCATGACTGAAAATGTGCTGGGGAGCGTGGTAGGTGGTCATGTGAGATCACTTAGACGAGCTTTAGCCTCTTTTAACGCCGGCGGAGTGAAGTGAGAGCGGATCTCCAAGACCGGTGTACGCGAAGTGTGAGACTGACAGCACGCGATCGGTTAATTTTTGTGAAACTCAATGCCTCGTGAAGGAGAGCAAGAGGCGCTGTGCATGTTGCACACGTTAGCGACGCTGGCAATGCACTTCGTGGTGCTCTCCTGTGCTCTATCATATTATGGCGGGATAGTTACGACGGTTGTGGTAGATGATAGCTGATGGCATATACATCTGCCGGCGTTTGGTGCGCTGTGAGTGGATGTCTGGAGGGTCGGTCTCTAACCCGTGCAAGCTGGGTCCGATATCGGATCGGAGACCTCAATCGACCCTTGGGCTGTGCCTGCATCTTCTCATCGACCCCGCCTGCCCCCCAGCAAGGCACACCGCGTGTACAACTCAGCCCGCGCGTGCGCGTGTGAAGCGACCTTATGGAGGGGCTGACGCTACCAGTGCCGCTGCCACCATCCCTGCCGCACTCGGCAGCACCGATCGTCCAGGATCCACTAAAGTTCGCCTCTTCATGCTCACGGCTCGCTAAACCATCGCCAAAGTTGCACCCCTGTGGGGTCCCGTCCGAACCGGCGGTTGTGCAGGGCGGCACGGCATCAAGTCAGCCAAGCTCATGCCCACCTTGGATCTTCTGCCTGCACAATTGGTCGTGCTCGTTCCTGTTTCCGTACGACCGCCGTGCACCCACCCATTCACCCACCCACTCACCTCGTCCATCGACTGGCTCTTGCTCTGCCGCCGCGCACGCTCATTGCCCGTGCTGCCCTGCTGACTGGGTCCCCCGCCTTCCCCGCTCCGTCCCCGGATCCCCAGCACTCAGCACGCCACGGCCAACACCGGCGCAAGCACGGCATAGAGCGGGTCGTCGGTCCGATCTCTGGTCTCGCACGGCAGCCACGCTTGCGCCCGCGTACACAACCACAGCCCATCTCAAGGGCCAAGCTATATAAAGCGCCCCAATCTTGGTGACTCACTTCTCCCCATCGACTTTGTCTCTCTCTGTTCACCGACAGATAGACACACACTCTCACACACAATGGTCAAGCCCAACGATGTCCCCGCCGGACCCGGCACTGCGCTCGAGAAGGCGACTCGCTGGTTCGACGCCCTGCAGACCGCGCTCGACGGCAACGACACTGCCCGCGCCTCGCAGCTCTTCTGCAAGGAGTCCTACTGGCGCGACCTGATTGCTTTCTCGTGGAACCTCACGACGGTCGAGGGCCCCGAGGGCGTCAAGGACCTGCTCGACAACACGCTGAAGCAGGCTGGCCCGACGAAGTGGGCCGCGACGGAGGCGGACGAGGCCGACGGCGTCGTGACGTCGTGGTACGACTTTGAGACCAAGTACGGTCGCGGCTGGGGCATTGTGCGTCTGAAGGAGGAGGACGGACAGCTCAAGGCGTGGACTCTGATCACCTCCATGACGGAGCTGAAGGGGCATGAGGAGCCGCGGGGCACCCGCCGCCCGATGGGCGCCGAGCACGGCGCGAACAAGCAGCGTGTCACCTGGAAGGAGAAGCGCGAGCAGGAGGAGGCCGCGCTCGAGTCCGGTGAGGAGGCGCCGTACGTCCTCGTCCTCGGCGGTGGACAGGGCGGTATCGCCCTCGGCGCGCGACTCCGCCAGCTCGGCGTCCCCTCCGTCGTTATCGACCGCGGATCCCGCCCCGGCGACCAGTGGCGCGGACGATACAAGTCGCTCTGCCTCCACGACCCGGTCTGGTACGACCACCTGCCGTACATCAAGTTCCCGGACAACTGGCCGCAGTTCACGCCCAAGGACAAGATCGCCGACTGGCTCGAGTTCTACACCAAGGTCATGGAGGTGCCGTACTGGGCCAACACGACTGCGCACAAGGCGACGTACGACCCCGAAGCGAAGCGATGGGAGGTCCGCGTGACCAAGGACGGCGAGGACCTCGTCCTCAAGCCGACCCAGCTCGTCCTCGCGACCGGCATGTCGGGCAAGGCCAAGATCCCCACCTTCCCCGGCCAGGACATCTTCAAGGGCGAGCAGCAGCACTCGTCGCAGCACCCCGGCCCCGACGCCTACCGCGGCAAGAAGGTCGTGGTCGTCGGCTCGAACAACTCGGCGTTCGACATTTGCGGCGCCCTCTGGGAGCACGACGCGGACGTGACCATGATCCAGCGATCCTCGACGCTCATCGTCAAGTCCGACAGCCTGATGGACATCGCCCTCGGCGACCTGTACTCTGAGCGCGCTCTCGCGGCGGGTATCACGACCGAGAAGGCCGACCTCATCTTTGCCTCGCTGCCGTACCGCATCATTCATGAGTTCCAGATCCCGACGTACAAGAAGATCGCCGAGAAGGACAAGGCGTTCTACGACAAGCTCGCCAAGGCCGGCTTCGACATCGACTGGGGAGACGACGGCTCAGGACTCTTCGTCAAGTACCTCCGCCGTGCTTCGGGCTACTACATCGACGTCGGTGCCGCCGACCTCGTGGCCGACGGCTCGGTCAAGCTCGCCAAGGGTGAGGTCTCGCACCTTGACGAGGACGGCGTTGTCCTCGCCTCCGGCCAGAAGCTCCCCGCCGACCTCGTCGTCTACGCCACCGGATACGGAAGCATGAACCAGTGGGCTGCGGAGCTCATCGACCAGGAGACGGCAGACAAGGTCGGCAAGGTCTGGGGTCTCGGAAGCAACACGACCCTCGACCCCGGACCGTGGGAGGGAGAGCAGCGCAACATGTGGAAGCCGACCCAGCAGGAGAACCTCTGGTTCCACGGCGGCAACCTCCACCAGTCTCGCCACTACTCGCTCTACCTTGCGCTCCAGCTCAAGGCGCGCTACGAGGGCCTGGACACGCCGGTCTACAGGCTCCAAGAGTCGTACCACAAGAAGTAGGCTGCCGCTGAGCCAGAGCGGCAGCGTGCATAGTAGACTGCGGGGCCTGCGAACATGAAAGCGGCGTAGAGCTGCACTATACGCCTCCAATGATATAGGTCAGATAGGTTCTCTCTCGGTTTCAGTAGGAGTCTAGAAGTTTCAGAAGTTTATGAATGAGATTACGATCACAAGTGGGAGGATGGAGCAGTGATCAACGACTACCGACCTTGCGAGTGGCTTCCCTGCACCGCAGGCAAGACGAGCCTCCAAGCCGAGCCTCCGCTCTTAATGACAACCACGCATGATGATATCCAAAGGCCTTAGTCGGCAGGCACATAGTGAGCGAAGTCAGCGAGACATCACAGTTGGACATTATTCGGACTCCGGCCGTCTGTGCCCCTCCGAAGAGTACATGATCTCGGCAGGCAGGCGGCTGATAAGGAGAGGCGGACAACCGCGAATGACTGATACCATCGTAATCACTTCGTAATCATCTCATGACCAACTCAGATATCCACGATCTCTGACCAACGACCGTCCAGCATTGACGAGGGACACCTCGCTGAATTCTCATCTCTGTGGTTGGCTCAAACCCGACGCAACGGCTGATTCCCCGCATCCACCCGCCGGGGCCCGGCTTTCTCCACGCCAAGTTGCGGCCTCCACCTGGAGTTGATCCTCACGAGAAGCTATCTCTTTCTTTGCCACTCATCTTCTCTCTCGATGGCAGCGTCGATCACCAGGTGATGCATGTGCATGCGTTCATCCAAACTCCGAGAATAGCATTGATCTGTCTAGCTCGTTGCTCCGCTGCACATGTAGCTGAAAGACAGTTAGCGAGCACAGGCACAAATGTACGACGCCACGGTCCGTGGCGCAACGTCTGGCGGGCATGGCGGGGGCATGGCGGCCACGGCAGGCTCTTGGCGATGGAAGACAGGCACTCAGACAGCGTCAATAGCAAAGCATGCAGTGGCCAAGTCTCCAACTCGGGAGGAACCGCAGACACAGTCACGAAACGCCCACGCCCAGTGCGCCATAGTCTTGTGCCTCACAGCGTGTGTTCAACAGCGGACAGCGAGCGCACCGTGCGCCCATGCGGCCACGCTGCGGTCATGCCTGGCCCAGCGAGTGTCCTGTGCCCAGCGAGTGTCCTGTGCCCACCACTTCTTTTCCATCTCTTCTACTCTGCTCTCTCCTTTTCCGTAACGCTTGTTCTACGCCGTTTACAGGTAGGTCCGGGTTTGATTGCGACAAGATCGACAGAGTCAGAGGAGAGCTATGGTGGAGCTTCGAAGTCCGAGTCTCTTGCTTCGCTAAACAGTCCTTCGGAGTGCAGTACACGGAGCATAGAGCACTCTGAGGACTGTCCTCGCCAGACGTAGATTGCTCGCTCCTCGTCGCCATCGCTCCGCTCTTCGAGCTCTGTTACTCTTGTCGATTCACTCACTGCTCGCTCCGCTCGCAGCTCGCTAATCGCCAGCCATGTCCATGATCCTCCGTGCTGTTCCCCGCGCCCGCGTCGCTGCCCGCCAGGCGACCCAGGTCCGTAACGCCCACGTCGAGAACACGCCTTACAAGTGAGTACTCCACGAGCACGAGCGCAGTGAGCGCAGCGAACGTAGCGAGTGCCAGTCAATCTTCGACTCGGAGTTCTCGATTCTGCGCCATACCTGTTACCAATGTCGCTGAGCCCGACCATTGGTCCTCGAGGTCACTCCCTACCAGACCTGATCGGATTAGCTGTCCCTAGTCTGTTCGGGTCATTCAGCTGAGAACATGTCCACGACCGCCGTTCTTGCAGGGTTGGCCGTGCATTCACTACCACTTCCATGAGTTGGTTTGCGGTATCGCTGTCTCCGACGCATTTGCAGATCTGTGGACAGGCAACTCCTAACAGACCGGGATGTCCTGTGAGATCTCACGACCTCATAGTCCTGCCACTTCCCTTTCTAGCCTCCCCATCCTCCATTCGCACTCGCACTCCCACCCTACTGGCATCCTCACTACCTCGCCCCGTCTCTCGCCTGTCTAGACCCAGCGGCCATCTCGGCCATCGGGCTCCGCCCTCCGACCTCGCTGACCTATAGCTGCATCCCCGGCGGCACCGGCTCCAAGAACGCCCGCCTCGGCATCGCCCTCAAGCTCACCGCCTACTCGGTCATCGGCTTCGGTCTGCCCTTCTACATGTGGAAGTTCCACGAGAAGAAGGCTGGTAACCAGAGCTAAATCGCGAGCGTGAGCGAGCTTGCGAGTTCGCGCTAGCGAGCGAGTAAACGAGCCAGCCAGCCTGCGAGCTCGTGATCAAGCAAGCAAGTGAGCGAGCGAGCGAGTGAACTTCCGCTTTGGCTGGAGTGGGCTTGAGCTCTTGGTGAAAGTAGAGATCGTCGATCAATTAAGCAAAGTGAGTAGAAGCGTTAGTGGCTAAGCAGAGGAGGAGGGGATGAGGGGAGTGAAAGTGAAGACTCGGCTGACTCAACAGATCATACGCATAGGCATTGGAATGGAATGCATTGCTGCCAAAGGACATTGAAAAATGGACGTTAGACTCACAGATGGTGGTAGACGCCGAGGTGTGGCTGAGGGAGTCAGCGGATTGGAATGGAGGTTAGGCAGAGTTAGTGGACGCCGTCTGGGCGATCGAAGGGCCGATGTGCGAGCCATGAGCATCAGTTGCGACGAGATGGAGTCTGTGTCTGTTCATTGGCGTCGACAGAGTGTAGAGAGCAGATCGACCGGTCTCTCGCTGAACTCCTTGAATGACGATCTCTGATGGTGGGCGCATGTCTGTGGTCAGTGGTGAGGCAGTAGTCAGTGATAGGATTGGAACGCTGGAAGAAATTAGCCACGATCGACAGGCAGACGGACCAACAGCTCCCTTGTGAGGGTGAGGGAGCGCGAGGTTCTGCTCAGTGGATATTGAGAGCATGGCCAGCAAAAGCGGGGACGACCACTGGCCTCCTACCGATCGACTCGGAGCAATCAGAGCAATCAGAGCAATCAGTCGAAGCGGGAACAGGTTGTCGAGGCAGATAGCGAGAAATGCTGCTCACATGGATCCGCAACCGGTCGCAGTGGTCAGGAGACTGAGAGGCCGTTAGTGTCAACCTTACTTAACCTCGTTCCGCAGTCGATCTCGACCGCGCGACCGCACCGTGCCGCCGCTGGAATGCTAACCTGTCGGACGTACTGGGAACACTGCAATAGGCCTGCAGTAAGTGGGGGTAGCGCAGTCTCGTTACTCCGCATTCCCTCCAGCGAGGATCAGGCAGATCAAGTGGTCGCGTGAGCTTCCCCCACTGTAGCGATGTCGCAAGACCGAGGTCGTAGTAGATGTCCGACAACAATGTCATCCCCCCCACATTGGTCGGAAGAGCATCCCAAAGGCCGGGGCCGACACAGTCATGCACGCGCCCGATCGGCGGATCCAGGCCAGGGCGGCCACGAACAAACGCCAAGCCTGTCCTTCGGCAACATTACACCTCTCCGCGCCTCCGTATGAGGTCTTCCAAGGCCGAAATGACAGTCGCACAGATCGCTCTAGCGTCATGCTGCGTGCTGCCCCGCCCACCTACCGAGCCGGGATAAGCATGATTGCCTCTCCAGACCCAGCGATCTGATTCTTGGCATCGGGCAACGATGCCTGAATGCTGGATGGGCAAAATGGGCAAGTTGGCGCCCGTGACCGGACTGCAGATCAATACGGGGCGTTGTTATTCCGCCCACTCGTGACTTTGATTGGCAGTGGTGACTTACGTCAACGCACGTCTTGAGCGCCTCCTTCTGCCTTCTGTCTTGTGTTTAATCTGCTGCTGAGTCGAAGTCGAGACTCTCCCAAGGTCAAGGCTCAAGCTTGAGGCCTGAGGGTTCTTGAGGGCAAGCGTTGCGCCCGAGACATGTGAGACATTATTTGCGCCCGAGTTGATTCCAGCGCATTTAGCCTGATCGCCTGATAGCCTACTCGATCACTTTGAGCACTCGAGCGGTCTGGCGAGTCGAGCGACGCGGGCTTCCTCGCCGTTTGTGCTGTTTTCGGACATGATGCTGCGCCGCTACAACCCTCGGGAGCTCAATTAACTCTCAGTGGCATGGAAAATCAATGGGATGAGGAATACCGAGGCTGTTTACCTCAATATGTCAAGATAGATCGTGGCGGACGGCGGACGGCTGAGCCGATGTTGGAAATCTCGTCTTCCGCTCGTTATCTTTCCACTTGGTCTTTCCGTCTGCTAAACTTCCCCAATGCCTCCTTCTTCATCCCGGAATTGCCGGAGCATTCTTGGTGTCCTGGGCATCCTGGCTGCTGGCTGGTCTGGACCGTACTTCCGTCTCGTTCTTCTTAGATGTCGTCTTGGCCATAAGGCTATGCTACGTCAGAGGCCGCCCAAGACCGGACCGTCCTAGCAGACCGTTCCAGGCCGTCTAACTGCAGTCAGCTAGTCCCGAAGATCGCCCATAGTCTGATCCGCTCAGAATGAAACATCTGATTCGCTCCGGCTCTTCTTATCTCCTCTCAGGATCTCCGGGATCGCTGAGAGATGCAAAAAAAGCGTTGCACGTGAGAACTAGTCAGTGGTCGAAATTGGTTATTTCCATAGGTACGAGCGCCGGTACGGTACCGGTAGCCAGCCGGTATGTACCAAGCCCGGATCGCTCGGTCGCCTGGATCGCCTGGAGTGACAGGCGAGCGGAGCGGCATGCTTACCGGGCTGGCAGAGTACAGAATCCGTGAAGCCGAGATTGCCTCGGTTGATCTGTCGTCGCGAAATGTTCGGTCGTGCGGCCTTTCATTCACATCTTCAGCATTGAAAACATAGGACAGATCGGAGCGCTCGGTGCGCGGAGTGGAGTGTAGATCTGAGCAAGAAAGGCTAAGAGGCTAAGAGGTCAAAATAACGTAAAGGATTTGCACGGATGCAGAACATTTCCTCGGTCAGCGAAATCGCCAGGTCAGCTAGTCAGCTGGAACTTGTCGAAGAAGCTAAGGAAGGCCTGGAAGGGATGACATGCGCCAAGTCTGTCGCCCGAGGCTACAAGGTTAACGCGGGCACGATATCCTCACGGTCTAGCCTTGGCCCAAGGATCACAGCCAGCTCTCACACCAGCTAGACCACACCAGACCAGCCAGACCACGCAATTTGAATTTGACCAGTTACCGGTATATCGCCGGTTCCTTTTCATGTCTACGCCCTCGCCCTACGCGCCTACGCGCCTAAGCTTTGGTGGATGTTTTGCATTCTGATTGCATGATGCATGACCTTGCTTGAGAGATTGGTGATTTGTCACAAAGCTTATTCGGGCGGGCACAAGGATTCTTTGCACGGACAAGCTGGACAAGGTCTCAGGCGAAGAGTGCCTACGTGCCTGGTGTTTTGGGTGTGAAAGAGGTGTCACTTTTGCGCGTCCACGGCGGTAAGGCTGCACGGCGCACGGACACGGTCGCCGCTTAGCTGATTGATTCACCTGTGGTGAGTTGAGCGCTCACCGCCGCTCTACTGTTCGGATGCGCTCCGAAGCGAAGTTTGTCAGTCGGTCACGCTGCTCGTCAGCGCACATCATCGATCTCACACCGATGCCTTGGGAGCATCGGGCAAGGCGAGGTGGAGGTCGGGGTTGGGTGTCGTGCGACATTGAAATGTGCATCTTGGACATGCATGGACGATCTCCATATCTCCATATCTCCCATTGCTCGGTGCGATGTGTAAAAAAGACGCCTGAGGCTAGCGACTAGGGACTAGGGACTGAGGACGCAATGTGCGAATTAATAGCATTAGACTGACGCATGTGGTGTAATACCGGGGTAAAGTGCGCCCGCTTTTCCCTGGCCACTGGCTCTGTCGTTCTCTGGCTGGCTGTAAGCTTTTTCGCAACATGTGCATGCAGTGATGTTACCGCGCAGTGATCAGTGATATTGCATCGATGCGACACGCACGCGCGCCAAGAACCTGAGAACTTCAGGATCTCGACAGGCATCGATGCAAGACTTCTTCGGCAGCGACAAGGAGCGACGATGAGCGACGATGCAGCGACACACCTGACGACAGCGACTAAGGGTTACAAGCAAGGTCTTAGGATCCAGTCAGTCAGGGGTGAGATGGGATGGGACAGGGCGATGCTCGATGCAATTTTTGCAGAAAGGGGGTACGCCCGCCGGCCAAGAAGAACAAGGGTACGAGGGACCAATGCAACTGGCTGACTGGACCACTGACGGACACTCGACACACGGGGTCAACGGCAAAAAGTCGATAGGCGGGAGCACGGGTCGCCTAGGTCGCCGGGTTTGGACGCCTATCTGATCTCAGGTCGTTCAGTGCCAACGCCTCATGACGTGCTGCGGGGTGATATCAGGCCCCTTATCAAATCACAGGCCGGCATTCACTCCCACCCACCCCACCGCCCCGCGCCCATGCCTACCCCGTGGACACCGATCGCACTCACGCACGCTGATAGTGCAGAGTGCAGATGCGCCTGAGCTGGTGCTGCTGCTGCGATGCTGCTGGTGCTTCGCCTCAGCTCTAGTCGGCTGACTGACTGCATTCTTTGCTTCTCCTGCTGCGCTTGTACGCTCGTGCTTGCCCGGCTGTCCTGGACTCGCTCGCAGATACAGCCGTACCACCCTCTCTTGGCTCTGCTACGATGCATCCCATCGCATCCCACCCACCCACCCACCCTAGACCGATCCAGTGCCGTAGCCTAGTTTAGTCTCGAGTCTCGAGTCTTGTGAGCGAGCTCGAGTTCGCAGCAGCTATATGAAAATCTCCCTGCACCTTGCCGCCCCCCTTCTCCCCTCGCATCTCTTTCCTGACTCTAGCTCTCCTCCAACCACATCCAGACACACTCGTTCGTCGCATCGCTGATAGTTAATATCAGAGGTCGCTCGCTTTCCCGGAACCCTACACTCTCCCATCATTTCTCGCTCATCGCAACCACGCCACAGCGACCACCCCAATCCCGACCCCACCGCCACCACCATGTCCGCCTTCAACGACGGGTATCCCCATCACCATCACAATAATAATCCCACAGACGGGTATAGCAATAATCCCCACTTCCAGCACCCGGGCCCGTATGATCACAATGTCCCCAACACAACATCGTCGTCCTCCGACGAGGGCTACAAGGGCTCGTCCCTGCCGGATTATGGACACGGCTACGGCAGCCCAAACTTTGCCGACAAGGAGAAGGGCATCATCGCCAACGAGGAGCCCGTGTCGACCGAGTGCGGCGACAGCGACTATGCCGACATTGACCCCCACTCGGGCGTCAAGCGTGGCCTCAAGACGCGGCATCTGTCCATGATGGCGCTGGCCGGCATCATTGGTCCCGGTCTGCTCGTTGGTGCAGGCGGTGCGCTCGCCAAGGGTGGCCCCGCTTCGCTCCTCATCGGTTTCGGTGTCATCGGTATCATCGCATTCAGTATCATGCAGTCGCTGGGAGAGCTCACGACGCTCTACCCCACCGGAGGCGCTTTCACTGGCCTCGCGGACCGCTTCGTCGACAAGTCTTTCGGTGCGTTTCATCTCCTCCCTTACCCTCATCTCGCCCCTCGTGCCTCAATTCGCACTCGCTGACTGATACCCAGGTGTCGCCCTCGGATGGAACTACTACATCATCTGGTTCTGTGTGCTTGCCAACGAGTACAATGTCATCTGCTCAATCTTTGTCGAATGGGGCCCGCAGGTGCCGCTTTGGGGTTACTTCTTGATCTTCTGGGTGAGCACAGACGCCGAGAGATATGAGCGGAGGGGATGGTCCGGTCTCAGGCCCGTGATTGCCGACGCCACCGGGTGCACGCCCGCGATCATCACCCCCGCTGATCTCTCCTCATTCTACCGATTGAAGCACTCGCTAACGCATGTAGTTTGCATTCCTGGCCTTCCAGCTGCTCGGTGTTGAGGCTTTCGGAGAAGCAGAGTTCTGGCTCGGTGAGTACAGCGAAGCAAGCCCTGCAGGCGGGCAGAGAGAGGGCTCGGTCACCCGGTGGAGGTGGTGGAGGCAGATGGACGGGAAGAACCCAGTCCCCAGCCATCCTCCATACACCTTCTCTGGCCGCCGCCCATCGCGCCTGATTATGCATACGAGAGGTTTCCGCTGACGTCGTAGCTCTCGCAAAGCTCCTCGGCCTGGTCGCCTACTTCATCTTCTCGATTGTGTAAGTTGTTCTATGGCTCCAGGATGATGGCGTTCTAGATCTGCCGGTGACTCGCGGTGGTGGGGTAGCTCGGCTTATGCCGTCATCGAACGCCCGCTCCGGCCGCACGAACCCCTAGCACCCGTGCATTCACATCACCCGCCGCCGTGCTCCTCATCATCCCCCTGTGTTATTGCGTCAGCTGACCCCTTCCACAGCTACATGTCCGGCGGCGTCAAGGGAGCTGATGCGATCGGCTTCCGGTACTGGCACAACCCGGGTCCGTGGGTGCACGGCTTCCGCGGTGTTGCGACCGTGTTCGTGTTCTGCTCCACGTTCTACGCCGGTGTCGAGTCGATCGCCGTGGCGGCCACGGAGACGAAGAACCCTCGCCGCGCTGTCCCGCTCGCGATCAGGCAGACGTTCTGGCGCATCCTGTTCGTCTACATGGGCTCTGCCTTCTTCTACGGCGTCACGTGCCCGAGCAACGCCGAGGGCCTGATCAGCGGCGGCAGCAAGGCGCTCAAGTCGCCGATGACGATTGCGATCCAGCAGGCGGGCTGGACCGGCGGCTGGCACCTGATCAACGCGTTCATCTTCATTACGTGTCTGTCTGCGTGCAACTCGAGCATCTACATTGGCTCGCGCACGCTGCTGTACATGGGCCAGAACAAGAAGGCGCCCAAGATTCTGGGCTGGACGGACCGCCGCGGTGTCCCCATCCCGGCCATTTTGTTCACGAATGCGTGCGGCGCGCTGTCCATGATGAACGTGAGCACAGGCGCAGGCAAGGCGTACGGCTACATTGTCAACCTGTCTGGCGTGTCGACGTTCCTCGTCTGGGGCGGCATCTCGTTCATCCACATCCGCTTCCGCGCCGGCTGGAAGGCGCAGGGCCACTCGCCCGACGAGCTCCCCTTCAAGAGTATGCTGTACCCGTGGAACGCGTACTTTGGCCTGTTCGCGTGCGTCTTCCTCGCGCTCGTGCAGGGCTGGACGACGTTCTCGCCCTTCAACGCGGGCGACTTCGTCGACGCCTACATCCTCCTCCCCGTCTTCTTCGTCATCATGTTCGCGTACAAGATCTTCGCAAAGACGCACTGGTGGCGCGCGTCCGAGATGGACCTGATGAGCGGACGGCGCAACGACATTGATGACAAGGAGGCGATCCAGGCGGCGGCGTATGATGAGCAGCCTAAGGGTGGCCGCTGGAAGCGCGCGCTCGCCGGCAAGCTCCGCAACGTGTAGATGCCAAAGTTGTATACCCGTGGCTGAAATGCTGAGGCAGTCACATAATCCCCTCTCTGTAGTATAGCCCACAATCTATAGTTTTACTTCTTGCCGTTCAGTTCGAGTATCAGGTGACATACATATGAGGTCATGAATGGGTTTTGTTTTGCGAGCGAGCGCGCGAGCGTGCGAGCTTTAGCGAGCCAGCGAGCAATTGAGCGGTCAGTGAGCAAGCGAGCATGAGAATTGACACGAGAGCGAGGATTGGCACATCAGCGGTCAGAGAGCGAGCGAGCATGCGAGCATTCGCACGAGAGGTGAGTGACCGAGCACTGGCACATGAACGGCCAGGCCAGTGAGCGAGTGAGCGAGGGAGCATTGGCACTTGAGTAGTCAGCCACAACAAAGTGGTGCCCAGATGGTGGTTGCCAGGCGACGGAGATCTGGCGTGCTAGGTCAGAATACAGATATGCGGGACAAGCGGCCTCCATCCCCGCTCAATCTCGGTCGCTCAATCTCGGCGGCTCGGCGATCAAGCAGAAGAGCCGTGATAGTTCCTGTACCGACAATCATATCGTATCATATCTATGCATCAGGGCTATCTCCTTATCTGATGCTTGTAGCGGCGAGATCTGCGGTGCATGCGGCGAAGGATGGGGAGTGCGGCGTCTAGGCTGGATACTGCGGAGAATTGGAAAACTGAGGTGAGGTCCAATACTGGTAGGAGGGTGGGAGGGGGGAGGTCAAATTTCGTGGAGAGGGCGGAAAGTGGAGGCGCCGTTATGCGGGGAGCCTGGGTGCGCTGGGTGGAGGGTGGAGGTATGTGGAGGTATGTGTGGTCAAATTTCGCTATGGTGGAGGGGGGATATTGGCGGGGGAGGGCGAATTTTGGCTGGGGTGAGGGCGAATTTCTGTGGTGGCTGGGGCCTGGACCTGGGGCTGTCTACGGTGGGCGTGCGCTTGGCCTATAGGCTGGCTGTGGTTGGGCACAGTGAGGGGAGGAAGGTGGGCGGAGAACGCGGGACCTCCACCCGATCTGGCAGGAGGAAGGACGGGGAGGCACGAGATTTCCAACTTTGAGGCGGAATTCGCCCTCCCTCATGCTCGATCTGCCAAAGATCCTGCTCGCTTTCTCTCATTACGATTCTGACGCCGGCTCATGATCGCCTGCTAGCACTGGTGATGGGAGGCGCACCAATCGCGAAGAGGGACGTGCATGCCGAGTTCTTGACCGGTGCGGACCGACTCTGCGCAGAGGCGTATCGAGGAGAGGAAGTAGGATAGCGGGGGGTGGATATCGAGAAAAGGCGCGCGACCTTGCGGCGATTTGGCACGGCTCACAACAGGACACCGCCCGCTGTCGAGCCCGATGAGCGCCGGCGACTTTGGCTTATGGACTGGGGGTCGTTGAGCTGACATTGCTCGATTGATATGGAGTGCTGCTGGCTTGGTCACGAAAGGGAATTGGGCAACTGGATGCTGAAGTATGGACATCGATCTGGAAGACTTGATGCTGAACGTGCGGACGGTGGATGCTGGGGTCTAGATGCTGGCCTCACGAGTTGCTTTGCTGACATTGAACGGTTGACCTCAGCCGGACACTGGGCGCTGGCTCGTGAACAGTCGTAACAGAGCTAACAGAGGCACTGGGAGAATTGTGGCCCGTTACGAGGGCGCAGGGTTGAAGCGAGTTTACGATCGAGCAATGTAGCGCAGCGTGTCTCACCTCTCAGCTTTGCGTCTTTCCGCTTCACCGTCCTTCCATGCCAACCTTCTCATCAAGACTATCTTCCGACCATTATCCACCGCAATACTGACGTCTCTCAGCATCTTCTGCTTTTGGGCACTCACCCAAACGCCTTGGCCACTATCTAAGGTCCAGCACCCACGCACACCCACTGGTCTCATCCCCCATCCCCCGGTACAAGCTCGAGACCCACAGACTCTAACTCACAGCAGCCAACCTCAACCCCGCGCCAGCCTCGCGCCATCACCAAGGGATCCTCGTCTACCTCGCCGCGCACTCCAAAATTCCGCTCTGGCAGCCCACCCGGATCTCCAAAATGAACCCTCTGTCAAGGCTTCAGCGGCTGCAGAGCCTCGTATGGAGAATCTGCAAATCGAACACCGGTTTCAGATAATCAGTACTGCGAGGTCCGCGTCTTACTACTGGACGTAATCCCCGAGGGAAAGCGATAGTGGTAGTGGTCTGACCGTCGAGCGGCGGGTCCACCGACAGGGAGTGGGGGTGAGGGTGGCGCTGTCGCTGGCTAGATGGGAAGGGGTGAAAGGAAGGAAAGGAAGGAAAGGTGGAAGGTATAGGCTGGAGGGTGCGTAGATGGTGTACAGTGGCGGGCGGCGGGGTACAGTGGTGGATGGGAGGACAGCAGTGGCAGGGGAGGACAGGGGAGTACAGGAGTACAGTGGTGGACAGCAAAGGACAGCAGTGGACAGTGGAGGACAGCGGAGGACAGCGGAGGACAGCAGGGGACAGCAGAGGACAGCAGGGGACAGCGGAGGACAGCGGAAACAGCGGAAGACAGCGAAGGACCCGGTGCGAGACCACGGTACACCGGAGGACAATACGGGACAATCGCGGACGAACACCACCGGAGAGAGACTCGGACAGCCGACCAGGACAGGTAGGTCATCCAGATTAAGACTCGGGAGGACAGGAAGCCTCGCAAGTTGGGACTGCGACAATCACAAGGAAGGACGGACCACCCCAGCCGCCTGCCACGCCGTCTTCGACGCCGACTCCGTCGGCGCCGCCCCCGCCGCCCCCGCCGCGATCGACTGCGCCCCTCCGCACTCCTCATCGTCCAAGGCCGCTTAGCTCAGCTGGTTAGAGCATCGTACTAATACTCGGTCGAGTATCAGTCCATGCGGAGGTCGGCAGTTCGATCCTGTCAGTGGTCAAAGGCGTTCGCGAGAGCGAGCGCGACGTTTTTGTTGCTCAGACGATGGAGAGGCGTTGAGATTGGGATCGAATTGGGTGTCAAGGAGAGGAGGGTCTGAGAGGTCAGCCACAAAGGGACGACTGACTTGGTTTCACTGACTCGTGCTGGGACGGTAATCGACACCTTCCATGAATGTACCACGGGGCCGCTCACGTCCTCGTTCGGACCGATTGACGTTCTCCAGCGCTGTCCGCCCTCGCTTTGATCAGAGCGAGGCAGTGAGCTCGATGGTATGGCCTCTACTCGATTCGACCTACCATTTCCACACCGCCTCGTTCGCCTTGTCATCTCTGACCCTGTCCAATGCTGCCGCCTCAAGGCCCCAACCCCCCGCCACGCGCACGCCCCCCACAGCCCCCAGACGCGCAGACAGCCGCCCGCCGCCGACCCCTACCTGACCACTACCCGTGATCCCGGGGAATTCGTCTAGTGGTAAGACACAGACTTTGCATCAGCGACTGTCTGGAACCGGTGTTCGATTCACCGATTCTCCAAGCAACTCTCGAGAGAGGGTTGTCATTTTTTGGCCCTCAGCGGTGGTAGAATCACACGTCAAGGGAGAGCCACTCGGGCCGGAACTCCTGGAGTTCTGAAGTTGTCTTATCAGAGTCTGGAGAGGAGGGCGACGAAGCCTACGGCAGCCCTCTTCGCGCCTGAGAGCACTATGCTGATCCCTCAGAGGAGACTTCACCCTCTCTTACTCATACCGAGATGAGAATCTCACCTCAGCACAACGAT
The DNA here is from genome assembly GCA_030347605.1 of Trichosporon sp. DN520. NCBI lineage: Eukaryota > Fungi > Basidiomycota > Tremellomycetes > Trichosporonales > Trichosporonaceae > Trichosporon > Trichosporon sp. DN520. The sequence continues at coordinate 147,967 of JASJUY010000029.1, read as the reverse complement.
GTCATCAGCCGCACGGTCCCTCACTCCCCTATACCCTGGTCCTCCTCGAACTCTGCAACGCGCTCACGGCCCGCGCCCGCGCCGGTCTCCCAGGCCACTACCCTCGCACGGGGGAATTCGTCTAGTGGTAAGACGCGGACTTCGCATTCAGCTTGCGACTGTCTGAAACCGGTGTTCGATTCACCGATTCTCCAGAGACTGCTCTTGAGCAAGTCGAGCTTTTTCGTGGCCGACGGAATGCGGGCTTGCAGTTATTGAAGGCTACGTGTCGCGCAGCGCCTCTATGGAAGCTGAGTGCCGGATGAACACGAGATGCGCCGCGGTGGCATGAGACGTGCGTGAGAAGTCGATGGCTTCGTTTCGATGCCACGGGGCATGCTCGGCGCCGGCTGATGGTATCTCTGCCACAGTGGCATCGGTCATGCACTCTCGATTGTCATGACAACCTCGATCTCTTCTGGTCAAAAGTGTGCCTTCAGCCACAGAGCCTCGGTGTTCTGGTCGCTGGGTTCAATGTGCGGCGCAGAGTGATTGCCAGTTTCGCGAGGAGCGTCCCCGACACGGCCGGTCGCCCCTGCAACCAGTCAGACCACTATCCTCAAATGGGGAATTCGTCTAGTGGTAAGACGCGGACTTCGCAGCTCGCATCTAGCAAGTATACGATTGTCTGAAACCGGTGTTCGATTCACCGATTCTCCAGCTTTTGCTGGTCGATGCGGTTTTCTAGACTCTGGATCTGTTGGCTGGGAGGAAGTAGGTCGGGAAGAAAACCCGGGGAGGGGGTCAGTGCGATGGAGTAAGGCTGCCGCGTCCAGGTGACTAGCGATAAAGCTGTGTGAGCTGTGAGAGCTGTGGAAACTGTGAGGATCTCAGCTCTGAGCATCCGTAAGGTCGTTCTCGAGCATCCATCGTCCGTCCGTGATGTCGGTACCCGGTGTGATTCAGCAGAGCAAGATGAGTAAACCCCGCCCAGCGACGCCTGACGTTTTCTCCACAAATACTCTCAGCTGCCACACGACGCCCTGCACGATGCTCCAGACGCGGTTGATTTTTCTTTCGTCCTCACATCGCATCATTGATAACGCTCCGGCCCCACCAGCCAGTAGATCAAATCCACTACCCGGAAATCCGGGGAATTCGTCTAGTGGTAAGACGCGGACTTCGCATGTTGCATTCGAGTGTCTGAAACCGGTGTTCGATTCACCGATTCTCCATGTTTTTGGATTTGTGCGCTGCCGTGTGCCCTGCGGTCGTGTCTTCGTGCTCTCTTCGGCCAGGCACTTCATTCTGCGCTTTGCGTGCGTTTCTGAGGCGCGAGGGCTGCGCTGAGTGTGAAATGAGGGCTACTCGCCGTGCCGAAGTTGTTATCTGAACGATCATCGTTAGAAGCTGAGCTGGGCAGAATATCACCTCCCGCCTCCCGGTGAATAGCTTCTGCCGCCTGAAGTGCGCCCGCATCACGCGGTCATTATGCATACTGTACAACTCAGCTGCACTCTAGTCTAAGCGTGTTGTAGTCTATAGAGATGGGTATAATGCCTCTGCCCCTCAGCTCCAGGTAATCAGCTCACGCTCGCTGTCCATTCACCAACGGCGTCATGCCAGCGCACTTCAGCGCGTTCCTCGAGGCAATGTACTCGTCCCTCTCCACCTTGTACTCGGGGCAGATAGTCGTCAGCGGCCTGAGCTGCCCATCGACAAGCACGTCCGGGTCGATAGTGCGGACCTTGGTCTGCGGCGGGATCTTGCCCGGGGAGACTAACGTCGCCTCGGCCTCGATCTCGTCCATCGTCTTGCGCTCCTCCTCGTTCGCTGCGCCGCGGAGCGCGACCCAGAAGTCCTTATCGCTCATGGTCCAGAGTACGTCGTCGGGCAGCCTGCCGCTCGACACGACGGCGCCGATGAGCGCGCCGGCGCGGGACGCCATGCGCACATGTGCGGGATTGGACCAGATATCCCTGTCGCTGGCGAGGTAGGCGCGTGCGAGGAGTGCTGCGGCCTCAGGCGAGTCGATGACGAGGGCGCGCTCCGCGCTCGTCGTATCCGGCCATGCGCGGAGGGCAGCGACGACCGCCTGCGCTCCCTCCCGCGATAGCTTGCCGAAGGCGACACTGTCGCGCAGTCCGTAGTCGAGCCGGTCGGCGCAGAGGCGCGGCGCATCCCGCTCCACGAGGGGAAAGCTCTCCTCGTGCAGCACACTCGGCCCCTCCACTCGGCTGTCTCCAAGCCCGTGCCGGTCCAGCAGCGCTGGCAGCTCCGTCGTGTCCACGAAGCGCTGCTTGTGGACCTCGTGGTAGCTCTCTCCGTCTGCACACAGCGCCCAGTCCATCACGTGCGAGAGCACCGTGTGCGAGACGTCGTGCAGCAGCGCACTCGCTTGCTCGGGCACGCTGCCGCCCACCCGGCGCACAAGGAGCATTGCTCCGATACTGTGCTCCAGCCGCGTGACTAGCGGCGTCAGCTCGAAGAGACCCGTGATCCCGTGCTGGCCGACTGAGAAGAGACGCAGCAGGACTGATGATCGGAGCAGGTCGAGAAGTGGAGGTTCAGTGATGGTGTATGGCACACCGTGGAGCTCGTCGCGGATCGTGATCGCATCAGGGCCGTACTCGATCACTTGCAGGAAGCCCGTCTGCTGCGGAGAAGAGCTCGTCGGGTCGATCGTGTCGGGCAGTGAGGGCGAGAGAGCCATGGTTGATCCCTGCTCCGCGGTCGGAGATGTGGGGCTGATGGTAGTCACGCGTCGACGCGTGTTTTTGCACTGATGAAGCGCTCGTAGAGCGAGATCGGGATCACCAGCCTGAGAAATGCCCAGAAAGTGTCAATGGACGTGAAGAATCGAGGCCGGGGCGAAGTCCAGGGGACGAAGAGAAGAGAGGTGAAGTGTAAAGGTTAAGATGTTGTCGAGGAGAACTATGGGGAGATATTTAGCGTGCGTCTGCATGCCGACTCCTCTCCTCTAACCGTGCCTGGAACGCATCACTGCAGCCGGATTATTTAGCCGGGTAAACCTCGGCACATCTGGGATCATGTTTCAGCTGCACGTGACCTGGATCAGTGCGTGCAGCGACGAGCTTGACGAAAGCTCTGCGTGCGCAGCGCGGCTCTTTTCAGTGGACGCAATCCGTATCGAACTGCTCGGTCAAGAAACTCAGCACTCCTGCACGTAAATAGCTTGGTCGATATCGCAGACTCGTGCCATATGAATAATACAAGGTTCTCTTACTTGACACAATGACATCCATCAAACCCGCTCGAAGTACACCTCCGCGTCCTCTGGGTTCTCGCTCGGTGGGTGCAGCTTGACATTGCCCGGCGTGCTGAAGTGACCGAACATGCCCAAGCCTTTGTCAGTGACGACAGCCGTGCCGTCGCCCATGAACATCGGCGGGTCGTACTTGTATGTAGTCCAGTTGTACTTGTTGCCCTCGAAGGGAGTGAACACGAGGTGATCCGTGAATGCGCCTCGCAGCGGAGTGGACGAGACCTTCTCGCGCGCGAAGCCCTCAGGGAGGAGGCCAAGCACCCTCTCGTCCTCGACGCGAGTCACGTTCAGGTGACCGTACGCCTTGTGCACGAACTGGCCCTCGAGCGGCTTCATCTTCTCCGGCTTCGGCGTGGCTGGCGGGGCGTAGGCCTTCTTGACGTTGTCCCAAGCTCGAGCGCGCCAGTCGATGCGCGGGAGGTCGAGGACCTCATCGACGATAGCGCACGAGGCCGCACGCATGAAGATCGAGCCAAAGTTCGCATCGTTCGTGAAGACCGCGATGGATAGTCCGCGATCAGGCAGGTTCCAGATCTGAGAAATCTGACCTGGCAGGCCGCCAGTGTGGAACACCACCCGCTCGCCGCGGTATATCAGCGTCATTTGCGCGAGTCCGTAGGAGAGTGCACTGAGCTCCCCTTCGCTTCCTCTTCCCATCGGCATGACAGCTTCTCCAAGCTTGGCGATGAGCCGCGGCGTAACCTCCGTCTGCATTGGGTGAAGGTACTCTCCCTGCCATGCCGAGATATCCCACAGACTCGTCATGATGCCGCCAGGTCCAGCGTTGTTAAGACTGTCGCCCTCGATCCACCATCCGAGGTTCTCCTTCTTGCCCTGGCATGCGTTCGAGCCTACACCCGCGTCCAGGCATGCAGTGAGGTTGACGCCCGTGTGGTAGTAGCAGTCGCTACGCTCGCCTGTCAGCCCCGCGGCCGTCGAATTGTACGTCGTGCTGCGCATGTCGAGTGGCGCGAAGAAGTGCTCGTTCACGAAGGCGTGGAACGGCCGCCCAGACAACACCGTCACGATATGCGACAGCGTCACATAATGCAGGTTGTTGTACTGGAACCCCTGTCGGATCTCGGCCGTGAAGGGAAGGTTGCGCATGCGCTTGATCGTCTCGAGCGGGGGAAGGTCCTTGTACCAGAGATCGTGTGACGGCATGCCAGATCGCATCGACAGCAGGTCCGTCAAGTCCAGATGCTTCGTCGCATATTCGTCCTCGAGCTTCCAGTCGTCGCCGAGGATGTCGGCGACCTTCGTGTCCCAGTCCAGCAGCTTGCCGGAGGGCAGTTTCGTCCCCTTCTCGATCAACAGGCCAATGCTGAGAGCAACAAAGACCTTGCTGTTGGAAGCGATGGCGAACAGTGACTGGGATCAGCTCGGTACGAGAAACATCGTAGCTTACGTCTTCAGTGACAGGGTTCTTGTCGTCCGCACGGCCGAAAAGCATAATCTGCGTGCGATGCTCCTCCGGCGTCGACTTTACGACCGAGATGCCTGCCCCCTGAATGTCCCACTCGCGCCGGATCTTGTCGAGGTAGTGCATCGTCGGCTTTGAGACCATCGAGTGCCCCGTCGAGCGCGGCGACCCTGCGGGGCCGTTGACCCAGCTCTCAACGGCGTTGAAGAGTAGCGTCAGGACGGACAGCTTCATGGCGAGTGAGAAGGTGTTGTGGGCGATGGAAGAAGGTGCAGACGCGCGAGCGTCATTTCAAGGGCAGGGCTGCCGGATAAGTCGCCGATTGCAACTATTCGGCGCACTGCCAAATGGACCCTATCGCGCAGATCTCATGCAGAGTGCGGACGATCAACAATGTCGGCACAGAAGGGGACGGGCAGCCGTCTAAACTCCTAGCCGATGCGTGCACCAGTCCGACATAGGATGCAGAGAAGAGCCCAGTGAGCTGAGGTTGGAGTTGCGATCACTTCTCTGTGTCCCTTTTCCCGCTCGCCAAAGGAGCCGACGTCGGCCATCTCCGACAGTAGTGATCGAGCACTGAGAGCCAGGAGGCACGAAAAGTGCTGTCAGCGCTGCCAGATAGGCTGCAGCCTTGCTTTAGGCATTGTCTGCACAAGCAATGCATCACAGCCCTATGGCACAGCAGGTCCTGTTGACAGCGTGTATATCGTAGTGAGCCTCTGCGCTCACAGCTACGTCTGCACATTGAACAGCTCGTCGAACAGCTTCATCCAACCGCGGAACACGCCAATGTCGCCTTGCACCTTGGCAATGGGGACGTCAGAGTGGCAGTGTTGCCTCGTGTGATTTTCCTCGAGCTTCTCGACCAGCTCTAGCACTGCGATGTCTCTGCCAACTCGATGCACATACTCATGCTTCGTAATCATTTCGACTTTGGCAAGAATGCTGTCGACCTTGGCATTATGTGCGACCTTCGCATCTCCGACGACGGGGAGGTAAATGGGCCCATCGTTACCGTGCACAACAGTCGGACCGCCGTCGTCATAGTCGATGTCGTCGAAGCGATTCGCAGACAGGTGCTCACGAAGTACGGCGCGGAAGTGTTGCGCATAGTCCGGTACAGGCACGGCTTCCAAGCCGATGATGGTGAAACGGGCACTTGGAATCTTGACAGCCGTTGAACTGCTCTGGCCGAGGAGTCCGTGCGGTGCACCGACAATGAGGTCGGCGATGTCCATGCCCACGATGGCCTCGTTGAATGTGCCGAGGGATCCGGGGTCGTCCAGGCTAGCGTATCGGGGGATCACGATGACGACCTCCTCGACGTGCGGCGGAGCGCGGTGGACGGCACGCCACATGTCAGTGACCGGGATGTCGTCCCCGTTCATGTTGATGACGATCTTGCGGAAGCTCTCGGGGAGCTCGTCCTTCACACGGGGAGGCAGATGCGCTGTGCGGTTGTGTCCGCCCCACATACTGCGCGGAGCCGGGTTGCAGTCGAACCCGTTCGTGTTCGTAAAGACGACCAGAGTGTGGGCGCACAAGGGCACGTACGGCGTGTAGCTCTTCCAGCGCCCGCGGCTCGTCGTCATGCGCAGGACTTCGAGTGCGGGGAATGAGTTTTTGAGCAAGGTAAGATCCACGCTCGGCGGAAAGTAGCCACGCACGTCGACATGGCGGGTCTCTGGCAGTTTGAGAGGCTTGTTAGGGTCGAGCGCCTTGAGTTGGGGAACACGGTGGGCAGTGCCCTGCACCGAGATCTTCTCACCGTTGGGAATGAGGATGAGATGGCGTGTGAGTGCTTTGTCTACAACTTTGCGGAAAGCCTGGCACACCAGACGGAGCTGAATCTGGTCACTGCACGCCAGTTTGTCGACGATACTATCGAAGACTCCCGGAGAGTGTTCGTAAACTAGCGTGAGGGTCATGACAGGTAGCTGGAGATGAGGAGACAAAGTTATCAGTCACTTTGCGAACTCGTTGAGAGAGGTCAGTGGGCAGAACAGTAAGTGAAGGGCGCTGAGGGGCGCAGTGAAGAAGCATTGGTGGGCGCCCTGCTCAGTAAGAGACCTTGCAACACGCAGCGACGTCGATCACGCTGAAGGATCGCAACTGTGCATGGATCGCCCTGTACGAGTTGCCATCGAAGGTCAGACGTCAGTGTAATGTCTCGAGCTCGTACGTCGCAGATATGAACTGGGAAGGGGAGCAGTCGAGATCAGCAGATAATCATGTTTCTCCACCGCTCGTGATACGTAAACCACTGCCCAGCAGTGCCCCGATAGTGCTAACTGTCTCGTTCACGCCCTCTACGCAGCCCACAGTTGAATCCAACGCACCGCAGCCTCTGGCGAACTTTTGTCATATCAATGCGTGACCGGATTGTGCTGCAGCCCGTATCTGCTCGCGCCGGCAAGGGAGACAGGTAGGAGTACTGTGAACAAGGATACACTGACGCAGTACAAACGGGGAGTGCATCGTACTCGTCGCCCTTGCTATTGAACGCACTTAGCGACAGCATCCCAGCAACTGTTGAGTGAGCTAGAGCACCTCGTCATTCTGCCACTTCCCCACTTCTGCCGGGTCGCTGGCAGTGCGCAACGTGCACCCCTCGATCGCCACACCAGCCGCTCCTGCGGGCTTCATGACTGCAGGGATCCTGTCGTCCGCCGTGCACGGCCAGCTACCTTGAACCTGAGGGGGTTTGTCACCTCAACCTGGAAGCGGCTTCGGTGAGCCAAGCGGTCTTGGGATCACCGTGCGGATTTACTGAATACGCAGTCGCAGCTGACGTCGTTTACCAGCTGCCGAGGTACACATTTGTGAGACACTGTCACTCGGACGAGGTCCCAGAGAGCCTGGAGTCTGCTACACCTGGGGAGGACACCTGCTCTGCTAGCGCGCGGCCTAAGAGGCACCTGACAATCCACTGACCACTGTCCCTACTGCTCATGATCTCATGCCGATCTCCGTCGAGACTAGTGCGCGGATGGCCCCGCAGTCGGCGAGCTAAAAGGTAGGCAAGACATAAGCATGATTCGGGCCCCGCTGATGATCGGAGCAGCTGATGTGATTGCGGAGAAGGAGCTAGGATGTCACTGTGCACTGCAGACGCCACCGGGGGCCGGTATGTCAATATCGCCAGCATCCCTAGCACCCATAGCACGACACAAATTGCGGATATCGCGCAAGCCACGCCAGCGTCTTATCGCTGCGTACGCTATCATACACCTCCTCCTCATCGATATAAGTAGAGCGGTCAGCCTTCGGAGCATGCTTGTTCTCTCGAAACCACCATGCTTACCCGCTAGACCTCTCCATGCTTATCCCTTAAACTTTCCGTGCTCCACAGTCTGCAATGTTCTCACTTCACGATACTGAACACAGCAGTGAGTCGACCATCAAGACCCGCCTTCCGACGGGAATTGCAACCCAAATACTTTTCCGACCTCCGCGGCCGGCCGATAGGCTGGCAAAAGCATTAGGCGCTACGGGACGCTTGAATAGTAGTCCTTGCAGAATGTGGTTTGGGGTGTAGGTAAATCCCGTCAGCTGACCTTCAACTTGCGATCGGACGCAGGCAAGGCGATCGAACCGGCTCCAACTAACGGCAGAGCGGAAGCTCAGTACTCAAGTAAGTGTACGGGAGGCGCTGGCGGCAATCTAACTCGCCCACCTGTCCACCCAAGTTAGTGGAAGATCGTCGCATGGGGCGATTCGGAATGCTATTAGCGGCCTGATCTCGAAGGCCTTACTCGGGGATGTGCACGCAACAAACAGTGGTGGGAACCGATTATCTCGAACGCTACCTCTTCGGGTCCTCATGGACATCGGAGCCGTGTCGAGTTTGGGCCCCAATGGTAAGGTTAGCTTACATTAACGGGTTTCCGGTCTCCAGCGGGATGCTGTCATGCTCTTGTGCCTCGGATGCGGCCGAGGCACTAGCACTAGCATCAACGATTTGGTGCTGTTTATGTTTGTCTCGACAACGACATGTACTGCCTCTAGCAGCGGTAAGAGGCGGTATTAGGTTTTGGCCAGAGCTAGCCAAGGCGAGCTAGCATCGTGCCCGGGCTTGACTGAGACATGCGTGATGTACGCGGAAGGCCAAGTGCTCCATTGTTTAAGCGCGGTCAGGGCTTTCAGTGACCGAATGAGCGTTCTAGTGGGGGGGGGGCACCTGCTCAGAGTCGCACGGCGCCCACCCGACCGGCCATTGTCTGAGTTTGCGAGGACGCGCAGCAACCCCTTCCACATGGGGTCTGCAAGCTCAAGGAATGACGAAAGGCAGATCTCCCGCCCATGATGATCGCACCCACCCCGACCCACATTGCATCTGAGATCGAGAGGACAGCTGTCATATGGCCATTCATGAACACATGGCCGGCAGCCTCCGGGATGGCGACGGTGGGCACGGGTTGGCGCATTCCTGCAGACCTTTGGAACCGGTCAGGCGAGCCTTCGAGGGTTCCTCGTGCCATGCGTTAAGGAGAGCTACGTATACGGCGCCAGAAGCGTCGAGCATCCTCATAGCATGGGTCGTTCGTCCCTCTTCATGGGCTGCGAGAGACGTAAAGGCAGCGACATGCTCATGCCGTATAGCCGTAGCCGGAATACCGCGTACGCTAGAGACGTTGCGTCACAGCCTAGATAGCCCAGCATACAGTCGCTTTCGGTTAGGCTCGCGATCTTCATCAACGGGAGACCTAAGGTCCTCGTGATCTACGAGTCGATTGATTCTTGGCGATCTAGACCAGCCGGCCAGTCGGATGAGGGCGGTGAGCGCAGCCTAAAGCATAGCGAAAAGCAGTTCGCACTGCGACAACCCGTCGACGCGGTCCGTCACTCTGGATTAGGGTAGCAATATCTCCGCCTCGCTGGTCTGCTCGCCTGCTGCCCGCGAGCCTGTATCCTGTATCCTGTCTGCATGTCTGCACGGCCGCACAGGCTCTGACTGCGCAACCCTCATCGTCAGAGCCACCCTCAGACTTTGATGATGATCTCGTTGAAAGGCAGGGGTCAGGGCTGCCCTGCCTGAAATGATCTAGCGTTTCAAAGCCAGCACTTCGGGAGGTCAGCTGCCGCTCTCGCTGCCCTCGGCATCCGAGGAAGGGTGTCGGGGTATAGAAGATGAGGTTCGTTGCGAAGGATGAGGAAGTGGAGGCACAGAGCCCACTTGAAGGCATCAGACCGGAGACTCAAGACGAGGAGGAACGGCGCAGCCAAAATAACTATGGACCGCGCATGGGCACGGTCAATTGGCTGCCTAAGGGATCGAGCTGCAGTACGTAGATTATTACGAGATGGGGACGCGAGCGACGCGTTCAACCATTCAATGCTGAAACTGACCCTCCGCCCGCTTAGCAGCCTAGCGCTGGCATTGACTGCGTCGAGCATTCGTATTGAGTCTCATGTCACAAACCATGTGCTGCCATGCAGCCTGTGTATGCCATCTGCAGCACCCTGGCAGAAAAGCGTCGACGAGCCCCCGCCCATGCACCAGACCATTTGACTGACTGACCGGACACCAGAAGGTTGAGTTAGCCATTCTGTGCCTCTGTGTGCCTCACACATCCAGCCTCTGTCCGGTGCCCGGTGGAGTCTCCGGTAGCGTATGTGCTTACCAGCCGGACCCGTAGCGTCCTCCAGCTCAATAAGATTCTCTGACTACCGTGCACCGTGGACAGTGCAGAGCTGCAGAGCAAACGAGTGAGAACTACCGGGGCGGAGCGCTCATGGAGGTTTCGGGTCTCAGGCACCGGCAGCGCGCCTTTCGTATCCGTGGTTCACTTTCCCTTCATTCCGACCTCAACCTTGCTGAATCCCTGCGCGCTAGCGTCCGGAGTGGAGTGTACGTACACCCGCGCTCGCTCCGGGCACTAAGCCCACAATCTGTTCACCCCCCTCAGCGCGATCTAGACCTGCCTCGCCTCGCAGACCTTCCGTTCCCTCTACCCACTGGGCCACTGCAGAGCTTCGGAGCCAGCACCTGGACTGGCGCTTCCAGAACCGAGCAGTGCCAGCTTCACAACGCAGAGCTAGTGCCGTCTCATGCCCTTTTACCCCGGAAGCGCCTGAGACCCTAGCCTCCCTAGTCTGCTCCCTAGCCTGCTTGAGTCATGTTAGAGCACAGCAGAGCAAGGCATTTGTTCTGTGCAGTCTCGCGGAATGGGCACAAAATCAGCAACCGCGTCGAGGGTCGAGCGAAAGACTCAGGGAACAATGGCCCGACTATGGCACGGATGACGGCGCGCGGCTGGGATCACAAGGGACGCGGGGATCGAGGGATCGAGGGTGCCGGTCGAGGGCCCCACGTATCCCGGAACAGGCTCTGAGCCTACGCCGCTTCTGCCGTTAATGAAGACCTGAGGATTCCTTCACGAATCCTTCAGGACCTCGGCTGGCGCAAGGGATCGGTCGACAGCAGCCGGCCGTGGGTCGCGTATGGAATGACATGGGACCCCGTGGCCCCGCGGGCCAAGGCTTCCCGTGGCGTGAGCCCGGTCAATGTCCAGTCGCGCGAGCCAATCATCTTCGGCTCTCGTTGCTTTTCTCGGCGTCACAACTCGGCCAAGAGCTGCCAGACACCGCACGTGAGCCGTCTTGAGAGCGCCTCAGGATACTCAGGATCAAGATCCGGGTGGGACGCGGGGCGCGTTCGTTCGTTCTCTTGCTCTTCTAGTCTAGTCCAGGTCCCAGAACCGCATGCGGAAGGCAAGGTCAAGGCCACTCGGCAATCAACATCCCACCTCGCAACCACTAATCCGCATCTCCATTGCAGCTTATGCTAAACATGGCCCCGCACAACTCGGCCAGTCCGGCTTGGCTCGAGGCAGCACATCGGGCAGGATGGTCTGTCTCATGCCTGGGCAGCAGGAGGATGACAGGCTCCCTCGCCTCGGCCGGAGCGCTCCCCATCCCTGCAGAGCCCATGGCTGCTTGAACCCATCCGAGCTAGCTTGGGAGCAGTACTCACCGACCATCAGTCGCATCTCGTACCCTCGCTGCCCACGCCGCTCCTCCTCGTCGTAGGGCAGATGCAGTGCGTAGTCGCCCTCTGCCTACGGTCGCGCATTGTCTCGGGACCACTGACTGTCGATCGGAAAACAGGCTAGGTAGCTGCATATAATAGCTCGCTTCTATCCCTTCTCCAGCTTCTTCTCCAGCTCGACTAACCCCACACCCCACACTCTTTCATCATGAAGTTCTGGACTGTTGCCTCTCTGGCAGCAGTCGCCGTGTCGACGGTGGCCGCCCAGGACCTTAGTCAACTCACTGCCTGCTCGGCTACTTGTCTCGTCAACACTCTCACACAGCAGGGCTGTAAGGACCAGAACGACAAGGGATGCGTCTGCACGGACGCGTTCACCAACGCTGCCACCCCTTGTGTTCTCAAGTGTGGTGAGCAGGACATCATCAAGACCCTCGAGTTCAAGTCTCAGATTTGCGGTGGAAATGGCATTTCCGTCATGGGCCAGTCCGACTGTGCCACGAGGTGTCTGGTCAACGCTGCGGTGACCCAGAAGTGCCAGGGTCTTGACGACAAGCCCTGTATCTGCGCGGACGCTTTCACTACCTACGCGACCCCCTGTATTCTTAAGTGTGGCACGGCCGACATTACCTCTGTTCTCAACATGAAGGGCCAGCTTTGTGCTGGTGGCACTGGCGGTGGCGGCGGTGGTGGTGCCTCGTCGGCCCCTCCTCCCCCTCCCTCGTCTTCGGCCCCTCCCAAGCCCACTTCGTCTTCGGCTCCCCCTCCTCCTCCTCCTTCGTCCTCCGAGGCTCCTAAGCCTTCTTCGTCGTCGGCTCCTGCTCCTCCGCCCTCGTCTTCCGAGGCTCCCAAGCCTTCTTCCTCGTCGGCTCCCGCGCCCCCGCCCTCGTCGTCGGCCCCTCCTAAGCCGTCCTCGTCTTCGGCTCCCGCTCCCCCGCCTTCGTCCTCCGAGGCTCCCAAGCCCTCGGCTAGCAGCGGTGGTGGCGGCGGTGGTGGTGGTGGTGGCGGTGCTGTCACCGTCACTGTCACTGTCGACAACTGCTCGCCTAGCTCCGGCCCCCACCCCTCTAGCGGCGGCGGCGGCGGCGGTGGTGGTGGTGGTGCCTCTTCTGCCCCTCCTAAGCCTTCCGGCTCTGGCGGCGGCGGCGGCGGTGGTGGTGGTGCCTCGTCTGCTCCTCCCCAGCCTTCCAGCACTGGAGGCGGCGGCGGCGGCGGTGGTGGTGGTGGTGCCTCGTCTGCTCCTCCTAAGCCTTCCGGCTCTGGCGGCTCCGGCGGTGGTGGTGGTGGTGAGCCTTGCAGCTCCACGTCTGGCGGCTCGACCTCGCCTACCGGCGGCTCCGGCGGCGGCGGCGGCGGCGGTGGTGCCCAGTCTTCCAGCGGCCCTGCTCCTTCGGCCTCCCCCTCCCAGTCTCAGGCTCCCACTCCTTCCGGCGGTGCTGGCGGCGGCGGCACTGTCGGTGCCATTGACGGCCTCTCCGAGTGCGCTTCGAAGTGTCTTGTCGACGCCGCTGCTCAGCAGAAGTGCAAGGACGAGAACGACATTGCCTGCGTGTGCACCGACGCCTTCACCGCGGCCGCTACCCCTTGTGTTCTGAAGTGCGGCACTGCCGACGTCACCGCTGTCCTTGCCTTCAAGTCGAAGAAGTGCGCCGGCGGTAGCGGCGGTGGTTCCGGCGGCGGCGCTTCGTCTGCTCCTCCTCAGCCTTCCGCGTCCTCCGGCACTGGCGGCGGCGGCGGCGGCGCGTCCTCTGCTCCTCCTCAGCCTTCCGCGTCCTCCGGCACTGGCGGCGGCGGCGGCGGCGGTGGCGGCGCGTCTTCCGCTCCTCCCCAGCCTTCCCCGTCTTCCGGCGGCGGCGGCGGCGGTGGTACCCCGACCTCGTTTAGCACCCCCCAGCCCTCCTCATCGTCCGGCGGCGGCGGCGGCGGCGGCGGCGGCGGCGGTTTCCCCGACATCTCCAAGCTCTCGCAGTGCTCGCTCTCTTGTGTCCTGGGTGCGCTCACCGAGGCGAAGTGCAAGGGTCCTACCGACAACGCTTGTATCTGCACGGACAACTTCACCAACATTGCTGCCAAGTGCCTGACCGCTAAGTGCACGTCCGACGACATCATTGCTGCCCTCAACCTTGAGAAGGAGATTTGCCCCAAGATGGACCTCCCCGACCTCAGCAGCCTCTCGAAGTGCGCTCTTGGATGCGTCGTCGACTCGCTTGGCAAGTCCGGTTGCGCTGGCCCCACCGACAAGGGCTGCATCTGTACTGAAAAGTTCACCAACACTGCTACTCAGTGCATCCTCGGCAAGTGCCCGGCCGCCGACGTTCCTGCTGCTCTCAACCTTGAGATCAAGCTCTGCCCCAACCTCAACCTGCCCGACCTGAGCCCCCTCGCGCCGTGTCCTCTCCAGTGTGTGGTTAACACCATCAAGAAGAAGCAGTGCGCTGGCCCGCTCGACAGGGACTGTCTCTGTAGGCTCGACTTCTCGACCTCGGCTGCCGGCTGTCTCATCGGCCAGTGCCAGTTCGACGGTCTCACCGACGCTCTCGAGCTCCAGCTCCACATCTGTCGTGGCAAGGAGGACTCGTGTGACGCCGTCGGCATCTGGCGCCTGACCAACATCAAGTGTTGGTTCCAGAAGCGTGGCTACTACGAGGAGCAGATCCAGCGCCGCGGTACCGCCGGCGTCAAGTCGCTCCGTGCCGCAGCCTAAGCAGTGCTCTGAGCTAGCGACAACATCTAGGGACATTGCTGTGTGCAGAGTAGTGTAGGCGAGAAAACCAGAAACCGTGACATTTCTCCTGAACTGGTTAAGTTGAATAATTTCCGGTGTGGCCACTTGGCGCCACGTGCCCTGTCTTATAGCCCCAGCGAACATCGCTGGTCTTTATAACAAACACAATCCTTTGCTATGTAGTGGAATTTCTCGAATGGCATCGCCTATGGGAACAACTGGCGAGTTGCAGGCGAGCAGACACTAACGGCACGATCAGACGAGTCATGTAAATACACGCAAAGTTGGATGGAGCCGCTGAGGGCCTTCCCGAGCTTCAGAGACAGATGTGAGTGTAAGCCGTATCACCGCTCTGGCCAGTCTGGTCAGTCTTCGATACCTGCTCGTGGAAGTTATTATTTCTCTCTGCTGACATCAGTACATCTAACGTCAGCATAAAGGAGGAGGGTTCGGACGCGGGTTTGACGGTGTATAGATGATGGGCAGATTCAAAAGCCGGCCGCAGCCAGGGGTAGAAAAGCACACGCTTATCTCATGACCGAAGTGGAGTGGAGGTGCTCGGCTCCGGATTGTCCGTGATCGCCTCTTATGTCCGCTTGGCGCCAGGGCGGTCGCATCCAATATCGACGCTCTGACTGGCCAAAGCAGCGCTTCACATGCGATCATGCGCTGATAAAGTTACCCGACGTTGCCCCGGACGCCTTCCAGGCCTCCTCCCCACAGAAATCACGGCGCGCTCGGCAGCGGCCACGGCCAGCGATGCGAGAGGGCAGGCAGGCAGGCAATGTAGTCACCTGAGGATGGGGATGGTCACCTGCGTGCGGGTACAATAAAGTCCGCACTGTCTGCTCACCGAGGTCTGCCCTCGTCACGACTTTCTCACTCCTAACCCCAGCACACTGCAGAGTACACTCGGACTACACTCTCTGTCCTCTTTCTTTTCACTTTCCTTCTAACTGATTCCACTACCCACACACTCCCTAGCAAACGCAACACCACATCGAGATGTCGAAGCCCCTCCAGCCGATGACCCGCGAGGAGGTCGCGAAGCACACCAAGGCAGGCGACCTTTGGATCATTATCGACTCTGTCGTCTACGACTTGTCCAAGTTTGGCAAGCTGCACCCGGGAGGTCTCGGTGTGCTGCTTGACAAGGACGTAGCTGGCAAGGACGCCACGACAGTTTTCTACGGCCTGCACCGACAGGAGGTTCTCCTCAAGCCGCAGTACCAGCGTCTTCGCATCGGCCAGATTGAAGGAGAGGAGCCGAAGATCCGTCTCAGGGGACCGAGTGACCTCTCCAAGGTTCCCTACGCCGAGCCGGCATGGCTTACGCCCGACTTTGTCAGCCCGTACTTCAACGACTCGCACAGGACGTTGCAGAGGAGTGAGTATCGTCAAACGTGGAGAGCCGTTATCAACTCGTCAACTCTGTGAGAAGGCGGAGGAGGAATCCCGAGCGGCCCACCGCGGTCTTTGCTCGGCTCGTTCCCGCCCGCTGGACTAACAGACTGGCTGGGCTCAACCTTGACTTATATCTTGGCGACCAGTCGGAATGTGTAGCTGCAAGGCGCAGCTCTCCGTATCGCGGAATTCTTTTCGCTTCCCTCGTCGCTAGCGCTGACATCAGATATGCGAAAGTTCATCACTGAGGTCGTCGCGCCCGACGCTCAGGCATGCGAGGAGAACGGCAAGCGTCCGTCCAAGTCGGTCCTGGACCAGATGGCCGCGAACGGCATGAACCGGATGCGCATGGGACCCGGCAAGCACCTGCACGGCCGCGACCTGATGGGCGTTCCCGGCGAGAAGTTCGACTACTTCCACGAGCTTATCGTGAACCAGGAGTTTGCGCTTTGCGGAGGACGCGGCTACGTCGATGGATGTCAGGGCCACATGGTGATCGGCCTTCCGCCGATTATGAACTACTGCGAGGAGCCTATGAAGACGAAGATCATGGACGAGGTGCTCGACGGCCACAAGCTGATCGTGCTCGCCATCACTGAGGCGTTTGCGGGCAGTGACGTCCAAGGGCTGCGATGCACGGCGACGAAGAAGGAGGATGGCTCGGGCTGGATCATCAACGGCACCAAGAAGTGGATCACGGGCGGCACCAACGCCGACTACTTCACCGTTGGCGCGCGCACGGGCAAGCACCTGTCCGTCTTCCTCGTGCCGCGCTCCGAGGGCGTTACGACGAAGCAGATCAAGACGTCCTACGGCGCGACCGCCGGCACGTCGTACGTCACCTTCGACGACGTCGAGGTGCCCAACAGCGCTCTGATCGGACCCGAGAACGACGGCCTGCACGTCATCCTCGCCAACTTCAACCACGAGCGCTGGATGATCGCATGCCAGACCATCGCCTACTGCCGCAAGGCGGTCGAGGAGTGCCTCCTCTGGGGCTCACAGCGCTTCGTCAGCGGCAAGCCGCTGCTCGCCCAGCCCATCATCCGCGCCAAGCTCGCCAACATGATCGCCCGCACCGAGGCGGCCCAGGCCCTCCTCGAGTCCATCACTTACCAGATGTGCAACATGGACTACAAGAAGCAGAGCGCTGCCCTCGCGGGTCCCATCGGCTTCCTCAAGATGAACGCGAGCAAGACCCTTGCTGAGGTCTCGGACGACGCCGTCGCCATCTTCGGCGGACGCGGTCTCACCAAGACCGGCATGGGCCGCTTCGTCGAGCAGATCCACCGCACGCGCAAGTTTGACGCCATTCTCGGAGGAACGGAGGAGGTCCTGGGCGACCTGGGAGTGCGCCAGGCGTAAGTCACAACAATCGGTTTGAAGGACCCCGCTGACCTGCACAGGATGCGCAAGATGCCCGCTGACCAGAGGCTGTAATCAGCAGTCCGATTCCCTACAGGGACCGACCTGAGTTTATATAGTAGCACAATGTGCAATGGCTATGCAGCAATACTGTACGAGTCCGTCGCTCTGCGTCTTAGCGCTTCAGTCAGAGCAACCAAGAGGGAAGGGCGTACATCGATGTACGCCTTGGCCAATGAAGCGCCCGCTGCCGTCATCTCACGGTGAGACACTGTTCCGCGCCTGCCATTACTTTCACCTGATGTCAGCCATCTTCTCACATCATCGCCCATCTACTCTGCTCAATCAAGCCGAACCGCAAGCTCTCTCGCATTGCTTTCCTCGCTGCTCCGCGCCGACGCCGCTGATTCCAGCCTCGGACTCCGGGATCCTCGAGGCGAGATGGCCGAGTGGTTTTAAGGCGATCGCTTGCTACTGCAGCTAGACAGCGGTTGGGATTTCCCGCGTGAGTTCGAATCTCACTCTCGTCGACAGATCTCTTTTGCGTCTGGCGCTGGTCAGTGCGTTTGTTTTCGATGCCAAAGATGGCGGACGGTGCAGTGGGGGAGCCAAGTGTGGACACCTACTCGGTCGCTTCCTCAGGCACAGCAGCCGAGGTATTGAGGGGCGCAGTGACGAACTTAGAACGAAATTGACCGACATCCGAGTCCATGCGCTTATCTTGCGGTGCGTGCTGCTGTGACACCGCCTTAAATGTGTCCGAGGGTCAACCGAGTGCTTGTTCTTGGAGCACCGTGCATTAGCTTGCCAAGTGTCTGTCAGTAGGTGCAGCGCTGCACAAAACAGCCTCCGTCAGTGAATGTGGCCAGTATGCTTCACATGTAAGCTTTCCATCATCGCTTGCGAGCGACTCCACTAAACACACACCGCGCTCATCTCAGATTGCCTATGAGCTCGGGCTGCATGGGTTCTTCACAGTGAACTTAGCTTGACTTGGCTCTCATCACTCCTCCTGAGCGGCAGGTCCCATCCTCCTGATGTCGTTCATCAAAAGCCCGCGAGGGCGAATGTCGCGTTCGGTGCCATCCTCGTACTCGACCGTTTCAATGGTCGCTTGAGCCTCGCCAACCTCTGCGACATAATCATCGAAGTCCATGATCTCAAGACGAGCCATGATGTCTGCAATCTTCGCTTCATGCTTGGCCGGATCTCTGGGGAAGCGCTTGAAGTCGATACCCCCATCGGACTTCTCGCACAGCGTGAGGTTTTCGTCGTACTCGACACCGTGGAATTGATAGCGATCAAACTGCTTGCGGAGAGTCGCAAGGAACTCCTCAGGCGTACGGAAGGCCTCTTCGAGACCCACGAGAGTGTAGCGAACATGAGGAACACCAATCATGAGCTCGGCGAGGTCCATAGCAACGATCTTGATGGCGAAGGTGTCCTCTTCGACAAACTCAGGAAAGTTGAAGCCGAAGTCATTCTCGACGCGGGGAAGGACGATGACAATCTCCTTCACATGCTCGGGCGGATCCAGGACAAAGTGGTACATCTCGGCGACAGCATAGTCCTCACCGCACATGTTGACGACGATGCGGCGGACGCTCTCGGGAAGTTTGCGTGGATCGACACCAGCAGGAAGGATCGGTTTCTCAGGGGGATCGTCGTCCAACATGTCCTCGAAGCTGTTCAGGAGTTGCTGCACATTGGCCTTCCTGGGGTCCATGTAGGGTTCGGGGTTGCAGTCACCACCATGAGGTGAGGTGAACACTACGAGAGTGTGGGCTCCGACTGGGACATAAGGTGTGTACGCACCAGCGCGTGTGCAGAGGCGCACAGTGGAGAGCGCGGGGAAGGCATCCTTGAGAAGCGTCAAGTCACAGGTCGCGGGGAAGAAGCCGCGGAAGTCAAGGACTCGCACGTGCTGCAGCAGCTCTTTGGCGGGGTGCACAGGCTGCTGCGAGAGAGACTTGGGGCCAAGGCGGCGCAAGGCGGCAACGCGACGGATGTGCCCGCGGACAGAAGCACCTTTCTTGCCACTTGGAGTGAGAACGAGGTGGCGAGCTTGATGGCGGTCGACCGCCTGGCGCAAGTCCTTGCAACAGAGACGCAAAGTCAGCGCGGTCTTGTAATCCGCCTCGGCGATGATGGCCTCGAATAGAGCGGGGTAAGATTGGTACCAGAAGGTCGACATGGCGGGGGAACGAGAGGTCAATGAAGAGAAGTGAGAAGGCCAGGTGTAGATGAGTAAGCCTTTGCGTCTTTTGGAGGGCGCGCATGCCTGGGGCGCAGGAAGATCGTCGTCTGCCTCCATTGCAAACTGTTGCCCTGCTTCTGCACCACCCATCGTCTGCAGACATTCGTCTATCTGCGCATAGAGCTGCTGTTCGGTGTATTCATGACTCTGTGAATGCCTGCAAAGCCAAGAAGACAATGACGTCCGTCCAGAGCCTTAATTTGTGAGTAAGAAAACGACCTGCCGGTGACTGGCCTGCCTGCAGCAGTAGGCTGGCCGAGCCCGCCCATCAATCTTCGGCCTTGGTTTCCGTTCCTAGCTCTCGAAACGCCAACATCTGTGGTCCAACGCTTGCTCTCTCTCCAGTGCCCCGAGGCGAAGAGTACTCGTTGCACCTCGTCCTTGGATTCCAGGAACTCAGAGATTGCTCGTCAGCACGATGCTCTCGCGACCCGTCAACAAGCTGTTGCGACTGGCCGCCGCGGAACCAACCTCGGGCGGTAGCGACACAAGGCGGCAATAGACGGATGGACTAATGGACCGAACGACCTACTCTCTTGTTTGGAGTGAGGACGAGTTGGCCAAGCTGAGAACGATCTACTCTCAGTCACAATCTGAGGGTATGACACCTGATCATTGTAGTGGTGCCTGTGCAAACGTGCAGGCTGTTGCCATCACTTCCGAGAACGGCAAACTCCATCCGTGCCTCTCTTAGCGTCCTTTAGCGTCGCAACTTCGGATAAATCCTCTCCACAGGGCCCCTCGTCACACCACACCGCCTTCAAACACACTCCTTCATTTTAGTTCGAGGTACGAGGGGGAACCGCTGTGCGTCAGTCATTGCCAAGCAGAATGCACTCTCGCTAGGCCCCCTCCCAACCAATTCCCGCCTCTTGCAGTGCCATTCCCATTCCCATCTCCATCTACTTCTCCTTTCACCACAACCGCCAACCTCGAGAGCCCCGCAATGTCGGCCATCGCCCCCGGTCCATACAACTCGACGCACCTCCTGCCTGTTCCCAAGGTCGACCAGCCGTACGGCGGCACTCAGCAGCACCCGACGTATTATTGGAACGCCTCTCTGCCAGAAGACGATGTGGTGTACGGGACCGGATTTGCCAACATCACGCGCTCGTGCTGCCCCTATGCAATAGGCATCACGACGGACTACTTGAACGGCTGCCGAATGCACAACACGACTGAGAACGAGCAGTGGTTCCAGAACTGCACCAAGCAGATCTGGCAGGAGGCGATCGGGCGACCACAGGACTGGCGCCTAAGTAATTCGAGCTTCACCCGACAGCTCAAAATCACGGAGTATCAAGAGAGCAGGCAGTTAGGCGGTCGGAAGGGCGTGGTCACGTGCACCACGATAGGAGGCGGGGAGCCCGAGGTCGTGAAGCTAGGCTTCGTCTCTCGCTGCTGCGACAAGGCGGGGGGCAAGCAGGCTGGCTTGACGTGGGATGGCTCGGAGCCACGTCCGCCCGCCGCCGGAGCCAACTTTGTTCCCTTCGAGTGCGAAGTCAAGAACAACCAGAGGGCGAAGTGGAACGAGTGCATGGCTGCTGAGCATGCGTATTCCCTCTGCGGAAGAGACACAGGTGCAGGTTTCGCTATCGGGCCAATCTTTGGCTCCTGGACCGGATCAGGCTTCCTTATCGCCGCAGTAGCTCTTGCTGCCCTTGTATAGATGTTTCTTGTAGTTGACGCTCTTTGAATTGCCCTTTGCGACGGAAGAGCAAGAAGAGAGGGGCCTGGGAGTACCACTCGGCCACAACGCACAGAGATACTCGGACATGGTGCGAAGCAGATACTAGACTTATGACAGATTGAGGTCGGTGGGTGATGAGGAGTTGGAGATTGTCGTCTGCCTCCAGACATGCGCACTCACGATCTCGTACATACTGCAGCAGCTCGCTGATGGTTGTACAGACCGCTGTAAAAGCGACTTAGGGCCAGAGCGGCGCAAGGCTGCGTTGCGCTGAGTGTGAGGGCCACGGACCGATCGACAGAATCACCTTCCTGTTTGCAGCCAAAAACCGAAGCATATCCTCGGCACTGCCACGGCGGTGCCACTGCATGCAGGCAGTCCCTACCGTAGCTGGATGTCTGCATCATACACTTCGTAGCAACAAGGGTAAGGTGGAGAAGCTGCAAATGATTCGTCATCTGCGCAATGTGAGGACGTGCCGGCTGTCTCACACTAAGCGTACCCTTGCGCACCGCGAGCCTCACTTCCGCAAACGGGTAACGCCAGTCGTGCCTTTCTCGATGTCGCACTTCCGCCATCTCTAAACAGCTCCCCTTCACCACACTGCTCTCAAACACACTAGACACTTGCGGCTTCAGTGCAAGGAACAAGGTGGACCGCGATCAGCTGACCGGCAGCACGCCCTCTTGTAGTTCGAACCCCACCGACTACTCTTGCCTCCCGCGAACTCATCCTTATCCACTCTTCCTCTCATAGCTCCCACCTATTTGAAGAACCCCTGCGATGCCAGCACCAGGCCCACTCGACTCAACGCATCTCCTTCCCATACCACAGGTCGACCAGCCTTACGGTGGTACTCCGCAGAATCCCACGTTCTTCTGGAACTCGTCTTTGCCAGAGGACGACATAGTGTGCGGAGTCAACGACGGTGATGTCTCGAACTCGTGCTGCCCATATGCGATCGGCATCCGCACGGAGTCTTCTTTTGGCTGCCGTATGCATAACACGACCGACAACATGCAATGGTACCAGAACTGCACCAAGCAGCTTTGGGACGAGGCGCCTGGGCGGCCGACGGAGGATGTGCACCTGGACTGCCGCCCCTTCACCGTCATACTTCAGCGGGCAATGTATGATTACCCAGATGTTGTCGAGGGCAAGTGCACCGTGCTAGGATCTGGAGACATGAGACTCGACTATTTGCCCAAATGTTGCGACAAGCTCGGAGGAAGAATCAGCGAATGGTCCTCGCACAGTAGGCAATCTGCACCGTCGCCTTCTGATCCAGCGAACCCCAGCATGACCGCGACCTCGTGCACTCTCATGCCTGTGAGACACGCACAATGGAAGGAATGCGTCACTTCGGAGCACGGATACCCCGTTTGCCGCGCGGACGCCAGCAGCGCAGCAGTATCCTCCAATCGCCCGAACCTCAGCTCATGGACCGTAAAAGGCCTTTTGGTCGCCGCAGCTGTCCTTGCTGCTCTTGTGTAACGAAGAGCATGGAGAAGAAACCGAGTGCTCAGGCAGCCGAACTCTTTATGCTTAGGAATCCGTCATGAAGTCATACAATCGTTTGGGCCCGGCCCCTGCGAGAGGGGCGCAGGGCGAGAGCGGTCTGGAAGTTCGCGTCCGCCATGATGGTGTCGCAGAGGCTCGGTGACCACTCAGAGCGCAACATCCTGGTGAAGAGCACAGTCCAACCATGTTGTGAGAAAGAGAAAGTTGGCAAGAGAAGATTGTCGCGGTCAAGTTCAGAGGGGCGTATGTGAGCGGGGCGCAAGGGGTCATCGCCGGGCGTTGACTGCGCACTCTTGCAAAAGACAGTGCGAAGCTCTTGTCAAGGCTGTCAAGGCTGTCAGAATGCGTATAATTCGGAAAGTAGTTGCAGTTCCTTAAGGACGACCTCCGGCTGCAGAGCTCGGGATGGGAAAACATTTCCCCCCCCCCCGGGGGGATCACATATCGATCTTCATTTCAACTGTTGGCAGCGCTACCGCAACATCTTATTGTCCTTTCTCCACCAGCGCCCTAGGAGCGAAGATGATTTCTTGCACCTTGTCCTTGATGGCCAAGAATTGGGGCACTACTCATCAGCACCTTCAGACTCGAGTCACTTACGTCCAAGAGGCAAAGTCTGGCTGAACACCACTGCCGCGACGCCCTTCTTCCTATCGATAGTCCAAAACAGGCTTGCGAGGCCGTACCACTCTGCCGAGCCAGGCGATCTGCCAGTAGACGTCTCGTCCAAGTTCGTCAGGTGCGAGAGCGTCCAGGCCCTGCGACCGGCAAAGAGGGGCACCTCGAGACTCATCTCAGGCATTGCAGTTGGGAAGACACCTGTACTGAGCATTCCTTGGTCGGGCACGTCGAGGGTCTGGGGTTCGAACATCTGCTCGACCGTCTCCGTGCGCAGAATACGTTTTCCAGTGGTAGGAGATACACCACCTGCTAGCACGGCACTGAGCACGGTGAGATACGCCTTGGCACTTGAGAACAGCCCCCCGCCTCCAGACTCAAACTCCGGATCGATAAGGGGGGCCAGGTAAGGGATGGGCGTGAAGGTTCCGTCCGCGAAGGCGTGCAGGCCAACGAGGCGAGCTTCCAGATCGGGCCGCTTCTTGACAGCAAACGTTGCGTCTGTGACACCCAGCGGATCAAAGATGTGCTCTTGCACGTAGGTTCCAAAGGATTTGCCTTCGAGTCGCTCGATGATCTGCCCGGCCCACTCAAGGCCGATCCCGTACCCGAAACCCTCGCCAGGCTCATTGCTCAGAGGCACGTCAAAGGCCCCAAAGTTCTGCGAGTCTGGATGCGTGGCCCGGAACCATGCGTGCGTCTTCTTGTCCAGCGATGGATAGCGCAGTCCGGAAGTATGCGTCAGGAGGTGTCGGAGTGTGATGTCCTTCCTGCTTCGTTAGCATCTACAAAAGGTGGGAGCGATCAAGCTAGAACGGAATGCAGACTCACTTGGCTGGCTCGGTGGTGAGGTCATCTAGGTCCGCGTTGACGAACTTCGAGCGACTGCTCAGCTCTGGAGCAATGTCGGCGAGCGAGTCGTCCAGAGTCAACTTGCCGGATTCGACGAGCTGCAGAGCGGCAATGGAAGCGACGAGCTTGGTCAACGATGCGGTCCAGTAGATCTGTCATTAGCCCTCTTCAACTTTGAGCTCTCACTGAGTCCACATCTGCGCCCTTGCTACCGCTCAGGAACAAGTCTTGCCCGGCAGCGTTGGTGATTCCGACAACTGTGTCGGGGTAGCCGCTGTCGCTGACACTCTCGAGTAGTTGCTGGAGCTTTGCCGTCGCCTCCGAAGAGAGAGCAACAGAAGCTTGCGAGGTAGAGGTGGCAGATGCCATGCTAATCTGCGGTTTTGGGTGGAAAGAAGAGGATATCAGAGTGAGGTGCGGCTTACTTATATGCACGAGAAAGACCAGCCCAGCCGCCCCTAGGGCGTCGGGAGATGAGACACATACGATGCCGATGAGCGCATAACCGCAGCGGGAGGGCCGAGGTGACTGCACTGCGGGTGTGCGACATCGATCAGAAGTCATGATAAGCTAGAGTCAGCTTGACACCCATTGCGCAAGACTGCGGCTGCGCTAGCGGATACTATGCGGCACGCGGTCCTACGCTGCGGTCAGCGGAGCTCAGATGGTTAGTCAGGCCGAAGGCCATGCTGTAACCATCCCTCGTGCTTGCTAAGCTTGGATCGTCGCTGCCAAACGCTCATGATCGTCGGTGGCTTTTGATGGATTGGCACTTTCACCACGAAAACAACGAGTCTAGACATGATCAAAGATCGCCGAGGTCTGAGGTAACTGTTGCCGGGCAAATAAGTCTAAAATCTTGCTCTCGATATCAGCAAGTAATCCACCCTTGGAAGGTTAACTGCATGTAACTCCTT
The DNA here is from genome assembly GCA_030347605.1 of Trichosporon sp. DN520. Classification (NCBI taxonomy): domain Eukaryota; kingdom Fungi; phylum Basidiomycota; class Tremellomycetes; order Trichosporonales; family Trichosporonaceae; genus Trichosporon; species Trichosporon sp. DN520. The sequence goes on along the minus strand of JASJUY010000029.1, from coordinate 122,939 downwards.
ATCTGTGAGAATGCCGCGTGATCATCAGTATCGGGCGCAAGTTTGAGGGGCGTAGGGGTGAGAGACCAGCGAGATACAGGGCCAAGCGGAAGGATCAGATGGAGGAGCGATTAGAGGAACTCTCCCGCTTCCATTCCTCCGCTATTGATGCGCAGATTATCGCCAGCTCCGTCGGAATGTCTGGACCGTTCGGATCACGACATGTCAGCCCAATCAACTTATGGCTGTTGTGAGTTCTCAAGCGGCTGCTGGCCCTGCAACCGTGCAGCTTACAGGACCATGGAAGCGACGGCTGACTTTGCGGTCCATTGCAATTCCGAACATCGTGAGCAATGGTGACTGGATGATTCTCAAGCAGCCGGCAAGAATCGGAACGGTCACAGCGTTCAAGGTGCTCCGGATAAGTCGCGTCACGGTGAGTGCTTGTCTTCTTTGCACAGGGCGTTTCACGCCCTGCCGACAGAACGGTTCGCTGTGTCAGGTCACTGCAGACAATTCCCGCCTGCAGTAGCCATCTATGCAGGGGTAGAAGAGGGCTTTCCTCAACAGTGCGATTGATGAGACCAGCGGTTGGTAAGGGTGACGAACATTGAGTGCACACCACGTCTAATGATGGCTTGCAAGGAAGTTCGTGTCGTGTAGATAGTGGGCGGAAAGTAGGAAGGGGCAAAGTGTTGATTGGACTTATGCTTGAGGGGAAAACGCTGTCCCGGATCCGCCAGCTCTGTAGGTTCCACTGTGACGGGCGGGACATTCCCAGAGTCGTTTACCTGGCCGCCAACGAGGGCACAGCGGACAGGTTATGAGGTAGAAGGCGACTGGATCCCACCGATGGCAGCACCAGCCGCATTCTGCGCTGCAAAACACTCTGTCTGAATCCGCGCAGGTGAAGCTCTGGCCATCCACTCAGCACGTAGTTTACCCATGTCTCCCGATCAATTCAAGCCAAAAAAGATAGCAGTGAAGTACTGAAGGTTCCGCTGTAAGTCAACAATCGATTCCTCCTTGAGCGGCGGTCACATGACTCTTGGACCCCAGCATTGTCATCCAACAACCAGGATCGTCTGCAGCGTCTGAACCAGCTAAGTCAGCAGGTAACCTGCCGCTTCGACGCCAGTTTCTTGTGCGGCCAGCCTTGAAGCCCACCGCCTGTTTCAGGGCATGCCGTGAACTCGCGGCAGCGGCCCCGAACAGTCGACGGCATAAGAGGGTGAGATCATCCTTTACCCGAGAGTCGTCGGTAACGGCTCCGCCGTTGACCTGGCAGTGTCCCGAAAGCGGCCCCAAGAGCGCCGGGCCGTCTCTAACCGTCGACAAGTCCAGATCCATCCGGAGAGCAAGGGGGATCTGAACAATAGTCGCTACGCTGCCCGCATAGTGGGCCTGAGGTGTGACGGAGGCCAGAGCTCAACTTTGGGTACAGGCACGTATCTGCGTAGGTCGTGTGAGCAGGGGATCGGGCGAGGAATGCTGACGACGCCAACAGGTACCGTGAATAGCACCGTGGCACCAGCGGTCGCATCTCGCCTTTTCCGAACCCGGTCCGGGTTGGATTACCACAGATAGTCACCTATGCATGACGCTCCTCAAGTCAAGCAACATGGGCCCCGGCCGCGACCTGCTCATGACGAGGCCTCGCATGGCTACGAGGAGAACGAGGAAGAAGTGATTCAGCTCTGAACTGTTGACTGCATGTATGTCACCATGGCAGTGGGGTATTCCCTGGCGGTGCCGGGACCCCGGCTCTTCCGACACTTAAACGAGGTAAGGTCAGGTAAAGCATGTCACCCAAAATTCCAGCTGTTATTGAGGCACGGACCTATGTGCGCAGACTAAATGCCGTCAGTTGCCTTCGTGGAGTCGCGGCGATTTGTAGCCCTCGCTAACGTCAAGTCGGAGCTGGGTCGGTTGCCCACTGGGCCGCTGTCATGGGCAATAGCAATTCGCAGCTCCTGGCAACCCGCATGAACGAAGTGTGGAATGCTGATTGCCTGCTTTTACCGACATTTTCATCTGTCCAGTCTTGCAGCATATCATAGACACTTCTGTTGATCATAGCCGACGAGATTCTCTGCGTTAGCAATCGTCCACGGTGAATGTGTGAGAGCGCTAGAACTTTGGCGATAGAATACAGTCCATACTCATGAAAGATAGACAATTGAGGCAAGCGCCGCCAGGGGGTTTTCTCTTGATCCGAGCACGGCGGCGGTAGATGTAGCTTGCGCCCACTCCACCACCGCCGAATTACTGCTCAGGCGGGCAAACCAAGATGGGCTCGTCTGACTCATCGGTATGCAACGGAACGTTCCGTAGGTGGGCACAACCTCGGCAACCAACCCGCAGACTTCGGCAACCAGCTGCGAGCAGAGGTGCGGACCAGTTGCCGCCTTTGCGAGGCTGTGGATTCCTCACCTCACTCGTCGGAAGACGACCCTCGCTCGGGTCATTTTCCGGCGGAACCCTGGTTCTCGACCTGAACATGTTTGAGGCGTCCCCTTTGTGGCGCCGGGGGCCCGTACTTGCCTCTCCTGTTTCCTCTGCCCACACAGCTTGTCTATGAAGCAAAGACTCAGGCAATCCGACGTTGACGTTACTGCCCTGTTTTTTGTCGGGTTTTTGAGTACCGCCAGCTGGGCCCCGTCCCTCCACAACGCAGTCAGCGGATCTGGCGGCAAGTTGCCCGTGTCTCAGGTCATACTGATGGTATTGTCATCCTTCTTGCATCTTCTTAATGCGTAGGCAGGCGGAGACGTCGCCGCCTTTCCAGCTGGGATGAGGGGCCGGTCGCCGTTGAGGTGGTCACGGGTGAGACATTATATCAACACATGAACTCGTTTGGCACGCACATTCAACAGTCAGAGCAATCACCATGACTATCACTCTCAACGGCAACAGCACGAAGGAGTGAGTTTGAGCCGGCCAGGTCTTTCAATTGTTAGCGTGTCAGAAGAACTTGAGTTCATTCGATTACTACACAAAATCACGATGGCCTGCCACCTTCAGAATGGGCTAACGACCAGACCGCGAGACTACAGCTGGGCGCCTCCTCTCGTCGAGCGTCCCATCGGCGAGCCGCGACCAGTCCGGATTATCGGCGTCGGAGCTGGCTTCAGCGGCATCGGCTTCGCAATTCAGGTAGCATCCAAGCTCCAGAACGCCAGCATCCAGATCTATGAGAAGGCCGACTCGGTGGGCGGCGTGTGGCACGCTAACCGATATCCCGGCGTGGCGTGCGACATTCCGGCCCACACTTACCAGTACACGTTCTGCGAGCGGACACAGTGGTCGCACTTCTACGCCCCCGGCGGAGAGATCAAGGAGTACATTGACGCCGTTGCTGATGAGTACAACGTTCGCCCTGTCATCAAGCTCAGGCATGAGGTGATCGAACTCCGATGGCAGCCTGGACCGGGCACTTGGCTTGCCCGAGTGAAGGATCTGGCGTCAGGGCAGGAGTTCACCGACGAGGCCGAGTTCATTGCCTACGCACCCGGCGGTCTCTCGCGACCGCAGTGGCCGTCGATTCCCGGTCGCAAGGAGTACAAGGGCATCTTGCACCACTCGGGTAGCTGGAACATCGGCGCTGAGGAGGCCGCGGGTGTCAGCTATGCCGGCAAACGCGTTGCTGTCATTGGCGTCGGCAGCAGTGCTATCCAGATTGTACCTTCCATGCGCCAGCGAGGCGCACTCGTCACGAACTTTGGACGCACAAAGACGTGGCTTGCTGGTGTATTCGCTGATGCTGCGCTGAAGGAGATCGGTGCGAAGACCGAGGGAACGATGAACCGTGGGTCCAGGCATGCAGCCTGCGTTGAGCTTTGCTGACAGCAGACGCCTTCACGGAGGAGGAGAAGGCGCAATTCCGTGACCCGGAGTTCTACAATTCCTTCCGCTCCTTCATCGAGCGGGACCTCGGCTCGGTGCACGAGATCACGCATCGCGACTCAGCTCTGCAGAACGAAGCGCGCGACAAATTCTTCGCCCGCATGCACGAAATGCTCAAGTCGCGGCCCGAGATCGCCGCCACACTCATCCCCGACTTCCCTGTGGGTTGCAAGCGGTTAACCCCTGGTCCCGGATATCTCGAGGCTTTGGCGAGTGACGACGTACTCTTCGTCAAGGACGAAATTGAGTGCTTCACGCCGACGGGTCTGCGAGCGGGCGGAAAGGACTACGAGTTCGATGCAATCGTCTGCGCCACCGGCTTCGACGTCAGCGCAGTCCCCGGCTTCCCCATCTACGGAGCGGACGGCGTCAACCTCCAGGACATGTGGCGGAAGGAGGTGCAGACGTATCTGTCCGTCATGATTCCCAAGATGCCGAATCTGTGAGTGCCACAACAGGGTACCGGAGCTAATCAGCGTAGCTTCCAGATCCTTGGAGCGCAGAGTGCAGTCGGCTCAGGCAACCTCCTCATGCTCACTGAGCAGATGACGAAGTATGCCATGCAAGCGATCTCCAAATGTCAGACTGAAGGATACAAGTCCCTTATGGTGAAGGATGAGGCGGCTGAGTCGTTCATGAAGTACACCGATGACTACTTCGGGCGCACTGTCTTCACCACGAACTGTGAGTTCACCCGCCACCAATCTCTTCCCAGGGGAATGACCGTGTCAAGACTTGAGGCTGACGACAGGCAAATCGTGGTACAAGAACGGGCAGACGGGTGCCGCGAAGATCCGCACCCTTTGGCCCGGTTCCTCCCAGCATGCCTTCGTCGCTCTGCGCCGGCCACGTTGGGAGGACTTTGACATCACCCGCGCCGAGGGGTTCAAGCATACGATGGCGTGGCTCGGAAATGGCCACATTGCCGATGATGTAGACGCCGCGTTCTACTATCCCGAACTGAGGAGTTACCACGGAGTAAGTCATCGACCTCGATAGCCGACCCGGTTCTTCAGCCGCGGCATTGAACGGAGCAGCGCCGAACGACAGTCACTGACGCTTGCAGAATGTCAAGATCCTGGCCAACTAAGAGGCTTGAGTGTGGTTAGCGTCTTCAGAGCGCAAGATAGAGAGCACAGTGTGTAATACGACGATCAGAAGTCTTTCTTGTATTCAAGCTTTCAGGATATGTACCGCTGTCGTGAAGCAACTCCTGATACTCGGCATTCAAAGTCAGCATTCCTCATCTTTTCGTCGAGTTCCTGCTCACATTTACGGCGCAATGCTTCGTTGGACAGGCCGCTGACTTCATGCAACGCAGCGGCCAAGGGACGGCAACGCATAGCAGCCTTCTTGGTCGCTGCTCGGCGCCGCGTATCAGCGGAGATCGGTGTCTGTCCGCGCATGTGGAGGCGGCATAGTCGGGACTAGCTGAGTAACCTTCGTCATTGCTCGTCCTCAACGACCCACTACCCTTGCGATACTGGAAAGCGAATCGATGCAGCGAAGCGCCCATGACGGTCTCGTTCAACTACGACAACTTTCCCAACCTTTGGGACGACATCATCGCTGCGACCACTCTCGAGGGCAAGCTTGCTCTTCGCGGTGTCTCGAAGACCTTCCGCCAAGTAGTCGATCGCCAGCTTGTCCAGCACATCGTCTTGGAGTATGAAGACAACAAGTCTGTCAAGGTCACCTCTCCGAGACATCGCATTCCGGGCTTCCACCGATTGTTTCCCGACCGTGATTTTGACGACGCCAAGCTGCGAGACGCCGGCCACCCGGAGCCGGGGCTTCTGAAGCATGTCCGAGTCGTCGATATCCGAGGGTACATCGTCCCTATGGTGGATCTGACAAAGCTAGCTCCGCAGTTCTCATCTCTGGAGGTCGTGCGCTTCACGACAGGCATCGAGCACTACGACACGTACACGCCGTACATCCCCTTCGAGGCGAAGACGCTCGTACTCTTCATGAACGCTAAGGGGTTGAGAGGGGTTTTCGAGCGTTGGTGGGGTCCCCTCAGTGAATTTCATGAGCATGAAGGTTGGCCTAGGCGGTCAAACGAGCACGAGATGGGAGACGGAACAAGGCGACGCGGTGAAGGCAACGATGATCAGTACGAAAGCGACGATGAACAGCACGAAGGCGACGATGAACAGTACGAAGGAAACGACTGGGACGAGTTTTGGGACGACGACGACGACGTCGATCCATGGGATGCCTACTGGGACAGATTGCCCGAAGAGGACGACCGTCTCCTCGTACCACCACGGGTTGTCATGCACGAGCTCCCGACGACGTATCGCAAGATCGTGCTGAACATGAACGGTCTCGACGAGCCAATAGCTCCGATGTACCCATACCTCCTCGATCTGCCGTCACACGTCGAGGAGCTCGTCATCGTCGTCCCGCAGTTCAAGCAGGTGACAGACGAAGGCGCCATCGAAACAGGCTCCTTCTACGTCGGCTTCTCCGGGCATGTGATACCGGTCAACATCCTCGATTTACTGGGTACGCTGGGCAAGAACAACTTGAAAGTGACGATAGTCGGCCTAGAGAGAGTCGGCGAGGACTGCGTGCGTCGCTTCCGGGAGACACTCTACTCGCAGGTCACAACTGCGCTCTACTACGACGTGGACTATGCGATTGACGACGACATCACCCTGTCGATGCCGAGGCAGTCGCGCGAGCTCGCGCTTCAGGAGGTGAAGCGGGCACGACACGCGCGGGTCGTGACCGACAACGAGGAGAGCGATGCCGAGGGCGATGAGGGGAACGCGGTCACCGTTATGCGCTACGGCCGTCGCCCGAAGCGTATTAGGCTCGTGTACGACTCGGAAACCGGAGAGGAAGACATACCTCTCGTGTCACTCAAGGCAAAGGTCGACGGCATTCTCAGCCGCGTCGAGCTGATCACGATGCCCGAATACGTCAAGCGCGTGGGAGTGGAGACCGCCGCCATCGAGGTGGAAGAATATGGGTCCGCTGAGGACTATCATCGGCTCTCCCTCAAACGTTACCGTGTTAAAGACAGCGAGAGCGAAGAGGAGAGCGACGAGGAGGGCGACGAGGAGGGCGACGAGGAGGGTGACGAGGAGGGCGCCTCCGACCACGCTGGTGATAGCCCAGGCCTCGCTCACGAAGAGGAGCCTTAGCACCAGTCCGAGTCCACTCGTCGTACCGGCTGCTTGAGCGCAGCGGGCCATAAGAAGCGACGCTGAAGCGGCATGCAACATGTTTGAGCTGTAAATGACGACACACCACCAGCTCTGATGCAGACCAACACATCGTGTTGTATACCGCCGGCTTTGCATTGCATCTTGCGCGCAAATCAGTGTCGGGGGACAGTGATAAGTGCTCAATGATCCGCGTTTCTCGAGGCAAGATGGCCGAGTGGTTTTAAGGCGATCGCTTGCTACTGCAGTTAGAGAGCGGTTGGGATTTCCCGCGTGAGTTCGAATCTCACTCTTGTCGAAGCTTCTCTTTTGCTGCTCGCCTGTACGCTTTGAGCTGCTTGCGCCGGACGGACGACGAGGAGCGGGAGGCGACGATTGTGTGGTGACAGGCTGGAGGTTCAGGGCTGTCGCTCGGTGGAAGGTGGAGGTGGAGGTTTCAGGGCGAATGCGTGCTGAAACGCGTCGGTGAGATCCGATTCGACGCGATCGACGGTGATGAGTTGACGTCATCTGGGTGTGTGCCAAAAGACAGAGGCCCGGTATCAAGCTTTGAGTGTTGTCACATCGGCACTGCGGTCGAGATTGTACTGCTTCGATCCAAGGACGACGCGAGGCCGCAAAACGTCTCTGTCCACGGCGAGTTCCTCCTGTGAAGACCAAGGGCGCACGATCTGCTGATCGGCGAAACTGGTGGGTGCCGGTGCCGCAGCAGCGGAGGAAGACGAAAAGGTCGAGATGCGGCCTCCATCGATCGAGCGACTTCGAGATATTCATACTACTCCGACGCTCGAGAACCACACACTGAATCACAAACCGCTGATGAGTCTACATAAGAGACTCAACTGTTCGCTCACCCACGCCGAGCTCCCGGAGCTCCCGTTGAACGATCAATGTTCTGAACATCTTAGAGGGAAATGGCAGTGCTGGAGACGCTCGAGAATCCCTAATCCAACGACTAACGAGTATGATCGGAGAAGCTGCGCATAAGGGTCACATGCACCTGCCCAGGTGATGCGAGAGGGAAGGTATTCGAGATAGTGTCGCTCTAAAGGTGGGGAGCAAGTGGAGGCTCGAAGAACAAGGGCACACTTAGCGCAGTTGTCCACTTCCGTGTTCACCACATTGGTCTTCCCACTACAATCACCACTAACGGAACACGCCGAGGTCCAATGACTCGGCGTGCAGCACCGCAATGCCCCGCTTATTCAACTACAGCAGCTATCCCCACATCTTCGACGCATTTGTGGCCAATGCGAACTTCGAAGCACAGCTCGCGCTCCGGCTCACTCGCAGGGACGTCCGCGACGCTGTCGACCGCCTTCACCTGTACCACCTCGTCCTAACACCACTCGGAGAAGATTCTGTTTCTGTTACGGGAGTCAACCACCGCATCGCAGCTCTGCGTAGTCTCGAGCCTGGCGCCCCGCGCCCGTACCCCGCGGCGAGACTGACCCGACACACACGCGTTGTAGATGTCCGTGGCTTCTTTCCGGCTTCCTGCAATCTAACACTCCTGAGGGAAGCCTTTCCCAATCTCGACATACTCCGCATGTGCTCCAGCCGTGACCCTCCGCCCTCCTACACGCCCTACGTTCCCTTCGAAGCGAAAAGTCTCGTCCTGTTCACGACCCCTCTCGGCGGCAACTGCAACCCAGGCCCTTTCGACCCATGGACCTCCGAATACCAGTTTGGACCTGCAGTCTTGCCCATGGGCGAGCCGAGGGAACTCTCCAAGAAGTTCAACAAGATCGTCGTGAACATGAAGGGCATGGACATCCCTATCGCAGACATGTTCCGTTACGCCCGCTGCCCGCCCAAGCATGTTACCGAAATCGACATCATTGTTCCCTATTACCGTTCGGAGACATCCCCGGGGTCCATTGCCCACTTCGAGGAGGTTCTTCTGGGATGGGACACCGCAGAACTGATCAACTGTCCCCACGTCAAGTACACTTTGATCGGCCTCGACGTCGTTCGCCCGGGCTACGATGTCCGTTTCGTTGAAGTACTTCGGGAGCACTTTTCACAGCACCGTTACGAAAACGTCGACTACAGCAATGAAGGGGTTTCACAGCACACCTCGCCGCCTCCCTCACTCACAGCAACGGAGAGATCGGCATCTGCTGTCACTGGTGACATGAAGAGCAAGGTCCAGCCTGACATTATAGACAAAGGCAAGGATCGAGAGGAGAAAAAGGGCGAAAAGAGGAAGACGCACGCGGAGATGGTGGACAGCTATCTCTCTGCTATCCGTACCATGACCATGGAGGAGTACCAGCAGCGTTTGGGTCTCGTGCAAGCTGCGCTGCACACTGTCGAGTACCTGGACAACGCGGTGGCGCACGGAGGATTCGACATGCAGGCCGTGCTCCAGGTATAGTTGAGGACATCAAGATAGAGCAATTGTACTTCTTTGTGTAGCAGTCAGACCTTCGTCATGTTCTCATTTCGACAATATGCCACTGTATAGTACTGGTCATACTCACACTCCCATCCAGACTCAAGCCGATCAGAATTCCTCTGGCGTTCCGCCTGACATCTATGGTCGATATATGTATCTTGTCCAGCCCACACCTTGGTTTGTTGGCCTCCCCATGCATGCTACGTCCTGGAAAGCTGTTGGGGATGCCTTCGAGTACCTTGCTTGGGCCAGGACAGAGCTCACAAGCATCTTGTATAAGGACAGCGACGGATTGAGAATGGCTCTGTACGCTGATGATCGACTCTCGTCTGGACCCGGGTGTACCTGTGCATGCTGTGCAGACCATTAGCCTAAACTTCGGCGAACGGACAACGTTACCTGTGCCGGCACTGAAGTCTCCCCGCACCTTCGCACGCCCCTCCCCCTCACCGTTACGCCTTCAAAGACTTCGGAATCGGATACGATGAGCAGGGCGGGCCGTGCGTCTGTCAGCTGACCGCTGAACGCTTGATCGTTAGCCCATCCCCACCGACATGAAAGCTTGCCGTCCACGAACCTATCCTCATCAATCCTCATCTCTATCGTATCCACCATTTCGAGAGCCACCATGTCAGCATCGGATGAGATCGACTCGACGCACATCCTGCCCATCCCCAAGGTCGATCAGCCCTACGGTGGCACCTCACAGAATCCGGCGTTTTTCTGGAACTCGTCCTTGCCAGAAGACGATGTGGTGTGCGACTCAAACCTCGTCCACCGGAACGCGACCTATATCAAGAAGCCGTACTCGTGCTGCCCATTGGCAATCGGAATCTCGTATGAGACAGCCTGCCGTATGCACAATACGACCGAGAACGTGCAGTATTGGCAGAACTGCACCGCGCAGGTCGCGAAGGAGCAGTCCTGGGGGCCCGAAGTGGTGCGCCCAGTTTGCCGGCCTTTCACCGAAGAGCTCCGGTTGGCGATGGAGGAGCGCAATGACACGGCAAACGCGGGCACGTGCTCCGCATTGGGAATGCGTGCGGTTTACAAGAAACCCCCGGGCGACATGGTACCCCCGTCTGACATGGTCGCCCAGTGCTGCGACAAGCTTCAAATCAACAACACGGATTCGCCTGCGGCCAGCCGCGGCTACTACTGCAAAGTCAAGGACGATCAGTTCGCAAAGTGGAACGAGTGTATCACTGCCCACCAAGGATACCCTGTGTGCAGTAATGAGACCGACAGCGCCAATAATCAGACCGACAGCGCCAAGACCAACGGTGCCGCGGCGTCGGCTATCGGGCCGATCTTCGGCTCTTGGACAGGAGGAGGAGGAGGCATCCTTGTCGCCGCAGCCGCCCTTGCGGCCCTCGTGTGATGATGTGCGTGCAGGAGAAGGGCCGGGCGAGAGAGCAGTCTAGCTTAGTAGACTTAATTACAGTCATTACTTGCGTTTATAATGAATGTCTGATGTAAAATAGTGATCCGGCCACTTGAGAGCTGGCTGCTTGGCTGCGTCGTGGCGAGTATCCTCGATCATAACTGAGGCTCAGCACACCAATCACTCGCGATAGGATTACGTGCACAACATCCTGCAGGTGTAGCAAACGGCGCACACTGTCAACCGTGTAGCCGTGGTTAGATAGCATTATCAGATACTGCTCAGCTAGACATTCTTCTTCTCGATGGAGTCACTACTCTCCACCACCGCCACCACCGTCTCCACCACCACCCCCGTCCCCTCCTCCACCTCCGTCTCCCCCTCCGCCGCCTCCATCACCACACCCACATCCCTGCCCTTCACAACCTCCCCCTCCCCCGCCCCACTCCGCCACGCCTCCATAAGCATTCCCACCGCCAGCACTCCCATCGTACCTCGCGTTCGAGACGCGGTGTTTCCTCCGCCCACATCGCCGACAGGCATCAGCATAAAGCCACTTCATGAGGTCAGCTCTTCTGTTCGCTTCTCTTCTGCGCCGCAATTTGCCTGTGATCGAGCGCTCCGCACGCCTGGGCGAGTGTTTCCTGTGTTCCAAGCTTGGGCCAAGCGTAGAACTGGTAGCGGCGACCTGGCACTGCTTCTCTCCAATTGCTCCAACTGCTCCAACCGTTCCTTGGTTAGGCATCTGCCCCGGGCGAACGCAGAACGGACAAAATGGGCTAGCGTAGTGCCCACAATGCTCAAGATGCTTCAGGTATGCCACGGCCGTGTCTGAATTGACGTAACGGCTCAGCGCTACCACGGCAGGGGCGCGGTTGTACCCGTGCACCAAACGGAGTAGGCGGATTTGCGCCTCCCGCTCAGCGTGGGCGCGGAGGTACGTGCGCGCTTCTTCGAGCGTGCGCGTGCATTGTAGCGCTCTGCGTGAGGAGTCGGGTGCATGGCCCTCTGAGACTAATGCGGCGACGTGTTTCCTCAGCGGGGGCAGGTCTCGGAAGAGAAAGAGGTAGAGGGGCGAGCGCGCTGCGGTGAGCGTCAGTGTGAGTGAGAGTGTAGAGCGCGGCGTACTGGGTTCCAAGCGCGGATCGGGGCCTGGCGTTAGGTCATAGTCTTGTGGTAGCATTGAGCTGGATAGGGCCGGATCAGGTCAGTGAAAGCGGCTGTTTATGAGCTGCAGGAGAGAAGACATGATACCTGGTCACGCTAGCGCGCTAGCAACGTTCGTCGTATTACTTTGGTGATCAGTGCACAGCCGTGCGCCCGGATGTGGATGTGGAGAGCAAATCAGCCACAACTGGCATTTCGCATTGAAACGTTCGTCACTCGCTCCGGTCATCGCCGGGCGCAAAGGCTTGGCGCGCTCTGCGGACCGTGAATGTAACGGTGGCTATGGTCGACCGTATTTGTGGTGCCTGCCAAGAATTGGTCAATGAATTGTCAGTAGATCGGTCGGATCGGTCGGAGATCGGCTACTGCAGCTCTCAACGTCAGTGGTAGTAGATTACACCCAAAGCGCTGCACCCGTTCTTGCACTTCTCATCTTTTGCAACATCGGCAGTATTCGTCCGGCCGGAGCTTCTAGCTATATGCGTATCTGTCATCAGCCGGATCCGAACAGTCATTACTCACTTATCATTAAACACCCACTCAACCTCTCCAAGCCCATAGCTCGCGAGGCTGGGGCAGTCGTCGTTCCTCTCGACGGTAACTCCTCCTTCCTCCTTATCCCAGCCAGTGTAGTCACTCCACATCTTGACCTTGTCTGCGCCATGATGCACAGCGGCAGCGCGCACAGCAGCCCAAGGAACAGGCATCTGGGCATGCATGATCTCGAGCGTCTTAGGTTTGTCAGGGTGCTCCGCGACGAGGGAGTAGAGGAAGAAGGGCGTGCGTCCATCTGCGCCGGGGGGGAATCGGCATCCGAACCGGGGCGAGATGTCCCCTTTACCCGCTTCTCCGGCCTCCAGGCTGCGTTGACCTTCAGCGAAGAACTCCTCCCATCTGAAGATTTGATACTCCACCGCGCTCATAGGCAACACCGCCACGCGTGTCTTACGCTCGTCGCCCAGTCGCGGAAGATCCTCACGGAACCGACGCCCAATCTCCTCCTCGAGCGCAGTAGTTCCAGACCGCCCTAGCCACTCCCATTCTCCCTCATTGTCCGTCGGGCCGGGCTGAATGGTCCATGTGCGCGTGTCCTGCCGCTGCTCTACCCACCCCGGCTGAGAGGTGGGTCCATCACCGATCCGGCACGAGGGGTAGAATCTGTCCCCGATACCTGAGTAGAGGACGGAAAAACGAGCATCGCCGAGTCGATCGGAGGGTGGTGAACCCCACGATTCGGGCCAGGGCGGTAAGCCTGAGGGATCGCCGACGACGTAGTGCATTAGACGGAGCATTTGGCGCGCGTACCCCCGACCACGGTTTTGCGCGGGGCAGAAGACGGCTGCTATTGTGTAGGTTGTGCCGTTTTGGGGGTTTTTCGAGCCCGGGGGGAGGATGAGCGCTGGGCGTCGGAAGCTAGATGTCAGCGAGAGCTTGGAGGGTATATGGTGAAAGGGCGGAGGAGCAGATCAGCGAGTGATTCGAGTTCCGCCGGGATACCAAAGGGGAATGGTCAGGTCAAAGCAAGCTCGCTCCAGCCCAGCACCGGGCATCGCTTAGGATCAGGAGGCAAGGCAGATTGTTGAAGTGCACAGCTCCATAGACGGCGACCTGGTACGGCCCGCCTCGTGGGATTTTCAGCTCTGGCGACATTCCAGCTCGATTGGCACTGAAAAGGAGCCTCCTCGTTCCAGAACCGTGCCCGCTAGGAGATGCTGCCAGATTGAGCGGTCACTCAGCCCAGGCTGATGCAGACCACTGAAGTGTGGGTGGCCTAGCCGATCTCGCAGGGCGAGTTTCGTATGTAGGCTCAGCGCTCAGCTGAACTGCCACACCAGCCCCGAGCACAGGATATCTGCCCAGTGATCATCCCAGCTCGAGTGGCAGCCCAGCCTAGACAGTCCAGCCGGTACCAAGTAGCTCCAAGCGCCGAAGCTCTTCCAATAGCAAGCCAACCTGGACTATCCGATGCCCAAGTCCAACCAGTCCAGCCAGTCCAGCCAATCCAGCCAATCCAGCCAGTCCAGCTAGACCAGCAGCCGAGCCCGTCGCAGCATCTCTTCAGCCAACATCTCCCCAGCTCAAGCACCAGGCCAGTCCTCGAGTTTTCGCACAAGCTGTGTTCCACCCGTCTCAGACCATCCACCAGCACCGACCCATCCAACAGGCCGCCTATTCCCAACCTTCCCCCTCCAGCCGTAATCTCCAAACCTCTCCATTCAGATTCCAGATCCTCTAGTCTCTCAACCTCACAACCTCTCCACTCTAATTCCAGATTCTCTCCTTTCTCAACATCAGCTCCGGATGTAAACTCACGTCTCACAATGAGCTAAAAGCACCCCAGGCTCCCTCCGATCCACCAGCGCCCAAGTCAAATGAGCTCCATCCTTAGAGAACGACCGGTTGTTGCGTAATCGTTCGCCTCGGGCGAGGTATCGATCCAAGGGAAATCCGCGGGGCTCGCCCCATTTGACCCAGTGGTTGCGGAGGGTTTGCTCTATTTGTTGTGGGGTGCAGCGGATGAGTGTTAGTTGGTCTAGCGATACGTCGTTCTTGCTGGTGCCGTCGTTGACGTTGCTGCTGTTGACGTAGCCGTCGCTCTGCTTGACGTTGCCGTCGTTTTGCTGTTCGTTGCTCATGCTGGCGAGAAGGGGCGGTGGAGAGAGGGCGGTGGATAGGTGAGAGTAGAGAAGATAGAAGAAAGAGCGTTTTTTTTTCTGCCAAATAACCTTTGCGGGGTGCTTTGTGGATACCCGCTTGCATGCTCCGAGATGAATGCTCGGTGATGCCGAGGTTGCCGAGATGTCCTGCTGGGCTCATACGTCAGTCGACTCCGACGTCGGTAATCGGCAGGGTCCGCCAGACTCGCCTCCGCCTGTGTCTCCACCGTACCGTACGAGCCTGATATGAAGTGGAGGTCGAGTGACGCACCTCCACCCACTCCCCCTCACCACCGACTAATTGCCTTACTCTGTATCTCGACCTCGCCTCAGATCGCCTCAACCGCCTCCAAAGCATCGACATGTTCTCGCGCGACAAAAGACCAACCGTCCCCGTCCCCCACCAGCAGCGAAATCCACCCTACAACCCCGCGCAATCACATCCAGCCTTCCTCCCCGTCCGCGTACACGTGACGGCCGTTCCCCCTCCATCTCGAGTAATGGCCATTCCGCAGCCCCCGTCCTTCGCTTCGACGATTCCGCAGCCGCCGCAGATGTCGGGACTAGCTTCGACGCATGCGCATGGCCCCAGCCCCAGTCCGCCGGGGAATAGCCCCAAGCAACATCAGTGGAGCGATGCGAGTATGGTGTCGCCGGCTTGGGAGGGGTGGGGGCGGGGACCTGCTGAGAGCAAGGTTGGGAAGAGTCGGCTGTGATGCCCTCCCCACACCCCCCTTGCTCGTCGGTTTTTCGCTAGATCCAGCAGTTCGCGTCTTAAGGATCTTTGCGTGGTCTGGGGAGACCCATCGATCGCTGAGGGAACGTTGGGCGCGTGTTCGCCGCTCTGGCGTCGGTCGGCCGTCTTGGAAGAGACCAAGTGGGCATACCCTCGCCTCGCCTCGCATCGCATCGCAATACGGCCAGCCCTTCCGGCTCTCCTCTCATGGGTCTGTGATTCTGCCTGGCTCGACCTCGACACTTCATCGCATATCGCTGCCGCGACCTCGCATTAGAGAACGACATCGATTGACCCGATACCGCCCACTTCTGGCTTCAAGTTTAGATCATCGGCTCTCGCACTCTCTCAGCGATGCCTCCATTGCCTCTTCTCGTCTTGTTTGCATTGTTGTATCATTGTCTAGATATGCACTCTCCTCCTCCATAGCCTCTCAACCTATATCACAAGCCCGCAGAAGCGACCGATATCAGAAGCATAGCTGTGGCTTGGACCTCCAGTCCACTGACAGCCCAGTCCACCCAAACAGGTCAGACAGTCGGTTGGCCGGATATTGTATACCGACACTTACCGGGCAACTTACATAATCCATCCCATCTCGCTCGTTCATGTGGCATTCTGCCTCTCTGTGAGCATCGAGTCCAACGACTAACGCGACATCTTTCTTCACCTCGCTGCTCCTTACGAAGAGGTCTTCGGATATGTATGCACTCACGCTCATTGCGCACACTAACTCACGCTCGCTGCGCAGACGCTCTTCATGCACAGGCTCGTTGCGCACACTGGCGCTGACTACACGCTCGCTGCACACACACCTACTACTACCCACACCGTTTTCACACTCATGCTCACTACGCTTGCTACGCTTGCTACCACACGCTCGCTGCGCTCGCGTTCTCCGGGGCAGAACAACAATACATTATCCGAGCAAAGCTCTACGAAAAGTACATCAAGGGGTCGTGACAAAACAGTAAAATGGCAAAAATGGCAATGCAAATGAATGAATGACGGGGCAGGAGAAATTGATTGTGGTGACAACTTGGCAAGGCATAGCTTCCTCAGCCCTCTAGCCCTCTGAGCCTCTAGTGTGGGGGAGTGAATCTCGAGCGTCCCTCTCGAGTAGTCTCGACTCGAACCCGACCTCGCGCCCCTCTCGAGTGTGTCTCGGTGACTCAAACTCGTGTCTCGGTGCTGAGATCAGTCGTTACGCAGATGTAGTCCAGATGATGGCACGGGTGACGATGTGCATCGCACGCACGCTCACGCTCACGCATACGAGCACGCTGACTCGCTTACGCCCGCGCTCGCGAGCCCTTCGCAGCACGCTCGCTGCGCTCACGTTCTGCTCACGCACGGAACAGCCCGTCCGCCTCCAGCCTCCGCCTCGCCTCCTCGCTCAGGCTGTCCCTCACGGCTCGCCACAGGTCGTTCGCGGACCGCACCGGCGGCTGCGGGAGCACATCGTCTTCCCGGTCCTCAACCGTCATGAGCGAGTACAGGGCCGAGACCTGCTCGGCCTTGCGCTCCATCGAGTCAATCACCTCCTTGAGGTGCTCGGCGAGGACCTGGCGCTTGTCCGTGCTGCACGCCACGTCGAGGACCTTGTACTGGTCCGCGAGCTCGATGTAGATCATGCGGAAGTGGTGGAAGTCGGCCTCGAGCTCGGCAATGACGCGCGTGAGCACGGTCTGCGGCGGGATCGAGCCGTCCTTGAACAGCGCGCGGAGGGAGGGCGGGGCGGCGGTGGGCAGCTTGCGAGAGCCGGACGTCTTGCGACGCTGCTGGTGGGTCTTCTGAGGTCGTGGGGGCTCGGCGACGAACGAGTCGTCTGCATTCAGAGGAGGAGAGGTGGCGAGAGGTGACGTGCCGCGGTGGGCGCGTTCTCGGCGCTCCGAGCGCTCGGCGAGCGGAGAGACGATAGGCGACGTCGCGCGGTGGGTGCGCTCGATGGCGTTGGCGAGGGGAGAGACCGCGCGGTCAACACGCTGCGAGGGAGAGAAGAACTCCTGCTCGTCCTCCATCCTGATCGACGGGAACGGCAAGGCCGGGCCCTCCGGCTCGCGGTGCGATCGATGCGAGCGATTAGATCGGTTGGAGCGCTGCGAGTGGTGGGAGTGGCTCGAGGCGTTGGACGCAGAGCGCGTGTTGCGCGACACAGGGGTGCTGGGGGTGGGGCTCTCGTAGCCGTCCGTGCTGTCAATGTCTGGCGCCTGCGGGGCGACACGCTTCGACTTGGTGCTCGGCGGCATGAGGTGGGCCTCGGCGGCTGCAGCGGCATGTAAACCCTGGCGCAGCTTTGAGGGCTTTAGGGAGAACTCGACACGCTTCTCGCGGCGCGGGCTGTCGGCGGCGGCGTCCTCAGCTAAGTCGAGGGCATCGATGCGCATAGAGCGCTCCTCGCGGGAGCGAGTTCGCTCAGCGAGACCCCGCTCAGCAATGTCGTTCAGGCGATTGACTTCCCGAGTGAGGCGGTCAACCTCTGCCCAAAGCTTGGCAATCTCCTCCTTCGAGTCATCATGGCGGCGGACAGGCGACGGCGGAGCACGGGACTCGGCCTCGGCGGCGAGACGCAGTTCGGATACCAGAGCCTTGTTCTGCTCTAGCTCGCGAGTCAGGCGCGCGAGGTGCGCACGCAGCGACTCGACGAGGTCCTCCAACGCTGTTGTCAGCTACGTCCTACCATGCGGCACTCGAGCTTACCTGTCTTCTCCTGAATGACCTCGCGCAGCTGCGCCTCGGCTTCCCGTGACTTCTTGGCCTTGGCAATCTCCTGATTGGCGCGCTCAATCTCGCCCTCCAGCTCACGCACGCGGCGGCGCGAGACGCTGTTCTCCGTCTCCAGGGCACGCAGCCGAGCCTGGAGGCTCGCGAGCGACTGCGGAATGGACGCTCCCGCCGAGTCCATGGGGCCGCCGTTCTTGTCGAGGTCCGACATGCCCATGCCCTTAGCTGGCGTTGCAAGCAGCGCCGTGATGCCCGTCACATCTGCCGACTCGTTCATCATCGGTGGGCGGGTGTTTTTGGCTTGGGATGTCACCCTGTCAGGCACGCGAGAGTGCTTGTTCGTGGTCTCCACAAGCACGGGGCGCTTCCCTGAGACAAAGGTTTTCTGGTTCTGGTAGCCGTACGACTGCGAGTTTGTGGACGACGACGACACCGTCCGCGAGTTTGGCGGAGATGGAAGTGGGTCCTGTCGTCCGAGGGAAAGAGAAAGGTTGGGGAGAACGGAGGGTGCAGGTGAGGGTGAGCGGGGTGAGTGAGGTGATCGGAAAGGTGACGCCGGCTTCGGAGCAAGGGCCTGCGTGTCAGTTTCAGCAACCCATCCTTTTCAACTCACCTCCTTCTGCATCGTCCTCGCGAGCTCCCTCGTTAGCCGTCCCAGTGATCGGTCGGGGTCATACTCGTCTGTCCGCTCGCTGACCTCGGCACCTGGTCGCCGGAAAACGCCCGCTCCAAGCGTCACAGCACTAATGTGGTGCCCGGCAGTGCTCGCTGGGGATACTCCCAGGCTCGTCTCGGTCCGGTTGTTGTACGACGGCTTCTTGAATGCACGGGGCGTGCGCTCATGCTCGGTGGGGAAACGGGGGTACTCGTCGAGCTGGGGCATGGGAGCCACGGCAGCACGACCAACGGGGATGGTGGAAAGAGACGACGAGGCAAACGAGGTGGACGTAGTGCCTGTCATGGTGAGGGAGAGGGACGACAGGTCATGGTCGAGGGTGGATTCGAGACGCTGGCGTTCGAGGTCGAACGACGAGGGGAGGATAGGGGGAGCGTCCATTTTGGCGCTTCTTTCCGGGGGTAGGTAGTTTGTTTGACTATTTTCAAGGATCAGGCAACTTGGGTATGGTAGGAGGATGAGTAGGGCTGGAGAGACGAGGGCGTAGAGTGAGGGAGACGGATAGTGAGGAAGGCAGTTGTTGTTGTCTCCAAGCGCGACTGACTTGTTTAGTGACGGAATGGAGGGCCACGTGGTAGGCAGTGGGATTAAATCGACTGATGGACAGCGAAATAATGCCAGTGCCACTGGTGCTTCTTCAGCCTCCACCCGCGACGACTACTACGCCATCGCCGCGCCACCATTCATAGCCTAACCCGGCATGTGACTTTGATGAATGCATGCATGCTGGTGACTGAAAAGTGCCGAGTATACCAACGCAATTGTAAGAAGGTGTGGGTGTGAGTGTGAGCAATGCGGGGAGCATGTGGTATGAATTGCAGAAGGAAGACATGTCAAAACGTGACCAGATGCTTGGAGGGTTGCATTTGCTTGGCACTCGGTGAATGACTGGGTGGCGTTGAAGCAGACTTTGTGTAGTCACAGGGCGTGTCGGGAGAGGCTCGGAATTGCAAGGAGAGCGGGCGGGTGAATGTTATCAACTGTCTCCTCTACGCCGCGTTGGCCGAAGGTCGACATGGAATCGACGGCAGACTCACCGATAACGGACCAAAGTGTCAGCTTGTAGTGCGGAGACGGCATTCGGCTCGTAACGAGCAGGAGCCGCGCTGACAGATGTACGGATTGACGGGCTATGTGTGCCTATTCATTAAGTGATTCGTTCCTGCAGATCGCAATGACGGATCCCCTCAGGGCACGCAACATGACGAGTTTTGATGATCCGAGATCACAGAGAACAGACATTGCCCATGGATCCGTAGGAATGGAGAGGGGCGAGCGGGGGTGTCACAGCGACATGCGATGCACAGCAATGATCGAGGCGCTGTCGACAGAAATTTCGGTAGCTGCACAGATTCCAGCAATGTGGACCAGCGATCGTGAGCGGTGTCTGCAGGATGAGGTGACGTCGGGTACGCCCGCCCCTGACACTCATCCGTGATTTCGTTGGCTGCTGCACGGGAGGGATCATGCGAGGGTAGGGTCAGGACAGTGTAAGTGACTGATCAGTCAGAGAATCAGTGACCCGATCCGACGTCGGTCGAGCGTGCCGCGATCAGCATGACATTCACTACCTTTCTTTGGGATCTGCACGGCATGCATATCACTGGGTCGTGGGCGTGGGCGTGGGGTCTGTGGGCACGGTTCCAGAGTAAGACTGTGTGTCAATATCACGGTAGAATATGCGGTATGCTGTGTGAGCATGGACGCGCATGCGGGCAGTGCAGCGACAAGGAAAAGGTAGGGGCGGCGGCTGGGCAGCTGGGCACGACGATGACAGACCTGTGCGCCTGTGCTTTAGGTTGGGTAGCAGGCCAGGTCGGAGCCGTTGAGATGAGAGATGCTGTAAGAAAGAGGCATGCAGTGCTGTACTAGTGAGGCTCGAGTGCGAGTTGCAAGTACCGTAAAGCAGTGATTCACGCACGGCAGCAAGTTGTCATGTAGGCGATGATATGCAGTGCATAGAGAGAGAGAGGTCGATGACGGGCTCGGTCTCGAAAGTTGCCTCCACTGAAGAACGTCTCTGCCCCGAATCCCTCGAGCATGACCCCGTTAGGGAATGAGGATTGACGACCAGGGATCATCCCCCGCCACGGCGGCCATCCACTGCGGTGCTCCTCTGCGTCCCTCTGCTGTGATGCATCACGGCCAATACACCCCAGACGCCCCGTCTACCTGACGCCATTGACGCCATGGACGCCATCGACCAACACAAAGTCGACACTGCAGCCAGCGACCTAGCTACTCTTTCCGCTCCCGGGGCAGAGTCCCCAACAGAGAGCACAGAGAAGCAAACACTCGCGAGAGGATACGCGATATCCAGCGCCATACGGAAAAGGCCGCCGCCCGAAGCGAGCCGCATCCAATCTTTGAACCGGTGAAGAGTAGTCTAGTGCTGCAGCTAGTGTGCATGGTGGACTGATCGCCTCTAGTGCATCGATTCCGAGACACCGCTATCACCGCTCATAGCGCTCGCTCGCTCATCCACTACCCACTGCAGTAGTGCATGCGTCAGCGGTCCAACGGTTTAACGGTCCAGCGGTCCGCGCCGAGCCGAAGTCGAGTCCAGTTGATCCAGTCCCAGTGGCAACTGTGCAGCATCGGAGTGTCCAGTCCTCTGTCCTCTGTGCTAGCAGTGCTCGTTCGCTTTCTTCGACAGTGTCTAACCTCTGAGCACCGCCCGTCCGATCATCCATACCCTCATCCTTCCTTCCATCCACCCACCCACCCGCCCGGTCGCTCATCCGTATCCGCTCTAGGCACCATCCACCCAGCAAATCTGAACCCGGATCTTTTTCCTCGTTCTACCGACGCCCGACCGCCGACCGGCCAACATCGAGATAGATTAAATCATACCGACCGGTCACCCAAGCCGCCGCCTCCATCATCTCATCCAGTCACCAGTCAACAGTCATCCAGACAAAACTACTACTATCACACACAACCAACCTCCGAAACTTCTAGCCACCACGACGAACCTACTACTGCTAGACCAACCTCTCCTCTACTCCACCACCACCCCTACCCTCACCACCACCACCACCAACACCACCAACACCCTCACTCCTACTCCCCCCTTCCCCGCAATCACCCTCTCCCCCGCTACTCCTGCTACTCCGCTGTTCGATTCCTACAACGCTGCAAATCTCGCCACCATTCACTCGAATCAGCAAGCAAGCATCACTCCCCAAAGCATGGACAGCGATTCGTCGCCGGCCGAATCGTCTTCTCGCCCACACTCTAGCAACCCCAATCGACCTCGCATCCCCCGGCCAAGAACAGCGTAAGTCGTCTTCACTTCATCGCCACTGCATAGGACTTTAAACTGACAACCCACAGGTGCACCATCTGCAGAGCACTCAAGGTCCGTAACAGCAAAGTCAAGCATGACTTTCTTATCAGCGGTGGAGCCGGAGCTAACTCTAAACCAGACACGGTGTCTTCCCGAAAGCGCAAATGCACCCCCAGAATCACGGTGTTCAAGATGCGCAAGGCTAAACCTCGATTGCCAGTACTACAGGGCAAAGCGAGGGTGCGTACATGATACATTCATCATTTAGCCATTGAGAAGCACAGCGGCTGACTTTGACAGACCGCCAAAGGGACGAAAACGAAACGCCGAGTCTGCGGCTGGTCCACAGTCGACTAGCCCGACGAGCTCTACAGACCAACGGGTCGTTCGGCAGCGCCTGGATAACGGCCATGGCCCGCCGCCGCATCTTCCTCCCCTCCATGAGGCTCCCTGTGAGTGTAGCAGCGGCAACATACCCTTTCTGCTGCCGCCGTCAAGTGCTGACCACGGAACAGACGACATGAAGCCTATGCACAGCCAGTCGGGCCACAGCAGCACGATCAGCCCAACGGGCCACCCACCACCACCGCCCCATCTCGCACACCAGAACCTCGCTGTCCGTCCCGGCGGTCACGAAGACCACAAGGGTCCGCCGAGCGAGCCCCTCCATCCGTCACACCCCTCTCATCTTCCTCGACAGCCCCCGCAGCATCCTCCAGGCCCACCCTCGGCAACGTACTGGGACCACCCCTCGGCTGAGACCGTTCTCTCGGCACCAGCCTCATCACACCCTTCCTCCAGGGCTTACGACCCGGTCGCCAGCCACCGACGTTCCCCTGCGCCAGCCGCTCCATTCCGCCCATTCACTTTTGCCCTGGCGCCAGCGCCGACCGGAGACCGTGCCGTGACTCTAGAGAATGCTCTAGAGCCACCGCTCGATGCCGATGGCCGAAGACAATCAGTGGACAACGACCGGGCTGGTAGCGACCCGTCTGCTGCCCCGCGGGGAAGCGGTGGTCCTGTCGTCCACTACCCAGATCCGGTCAGCACCGGTCTCATCACTGAGCTCGAAGCTCGCGCCCTCTTCAAGCAGTGAGTAAGAGCGAGGAAGGCCGCGGGGAAGGCCGCGAGGAAGACTTGCGCTAATAAATTACAGATTCGAAGACCGCGTCAGCCCGAGTTCGCACATCTTCGACCCGTACTACCACACGTATGAGCGCGTACGTGCCTCGCCGGTGCTGTTCAACGCGGTCATGTACGCGACATGCCGATTCATGCGCCCAGAGCTGTCGGAGCAGTGCCTGGACCTGACCGAGACGTGCATCAGTCGCATGCTCCGGGTGGGCGCGGCGACCATCCCGCTTGTACAAGCGCTTCTCTCGCTCGTGTACTGGAAGAAGCCCAAGGACCGAACAGCCTATGTCAAGTTGGGCACGTGTGTCCGCCTGATCCAACAGATGCGGGTCGAGTGGCCTAACGTGCCGCGGGCGTTTGCTTCGGAGGAAGAGGAACGCGCGGCAGTGGACGTGGAGCGGACGATCTACAGTGAGTAAAGCAGAGCGTAAGCGTATCAGTGAACTCGGTGGCTAACGTCAGACTGCTTCGGCATGGAATGGTCCTACTCGGGCATGTTCAGGTTGCCGTTTATGAGCGGCACGCTTATTCCGAAGAGCCCAGGTCTGCGCGCCTGGGCCGACCGACACCGGCACCTGGACGTCGCCGGCGACTACTTCAAGTCGTTCATGACCGAGTGAGTCACTCCTGTGGACCTGGGGTCTCCGCTTTGACTTTTCCTTGCTGACAAACCCAGCCTCAAGAACCTGTACCTCATCTACCCCTACCCGCCGGCCGAGGACGATCCCCGTTGCCACACAGACTACGACGGCCTCGTCGGTCTGAGCGCGATCAGTGCGGCGGTGGACGACTGGATGCGCAATCCAGACCTCCGCGGCGTGTACCGCTACCTGGCCGGCGTGTTGGGCAAGACAACGGTGCTCAAGATCCAAGTCGGCGGGTTGAAGTACAATGCGACGAGGCCAGAGGACGTTCTGGTTTTGGCCGAGGAGATCGGCGTCGTGATCCGAGACATTGTGGCCGGCGGCGAGCCGATCTACTGGTCGGACATGTCGTGCACGATGCTCTCGGGCATGGGCGCGTTGATGTGGTCGGTGAGTCGCAAATTTTGAGCGAAGCGAGAACTGAGAGCTTCGTATGATTCCGTCGGTAGCTAACAGACAGGCCCGTAATTCGTTCGGCGTCGAAGACCTCGCCCGCCTCGAGCGCCTCTGCAAGGAAGTCACGAGCGCCTTTGAAACCCTCCCGGAGCACTTGATCGCGGACCACGCGCTGTCGTACAACAAGCGCCTGTACACGCGCCTCGGGAGTGCGTTCGAGCGTCTGTGCCAGGGCGCGCAGGAGAGCCAGAACGAAATTGTAAGTTGCTTCAACCTCCACTTACCTCGTCGACCACGCTGACCTCAGATGATGCAGCTCAACCAGCTCTTGTCGGGGGGTTGGCAGGCCGCGGCGAATAACGCCCCGCCCCTCCTGTTCAACGACATGGTCCCCGAGACGCAGGACTGGAACTGGATGTTCCCAGTGACCTTGGGCTAGTGGGTGTGAAGGGTCGGACACGTCCTGTATCTGTAAGGCGAGAGTCGTAGAAGCGTTAGACCTTTAGTAAAGGGTAGTAGGAGTAGTGATAGAGAGACAACGAGAGAAGAGAAGAGGTTGAGAGCAAGTAGAATTTCCAGATGTTGTAATAGATAGCTTAGACTATGCGAAAGAGAGAAAGAGTCTGATGTGAAGAACAGGATGCGGTTTAAGTACTCTTGGGCAATGGGCTCTGGGAGTGGGAGTGGGGAGGGGATTGGGAACTGGGGGACGTGCGATGCTGCGATGCCGGCAGTGTCAGGCGGAGACACGACACGGCGACACGGTGTCCGGTAGATGTATTCTGCCGTCGTGTTCGGCTCGGATGAGAAGGAACACAGGGACGGAGGAAGGGACGAGGAAACAGAGAGGGCACGCGACGACAGTGTCAGGACCATAAGACCCGGGACCAAAGCTTGTGCTGCGGGGCAAAGGGGTAAAGGGGCATAGGCCCCGTGGGTGCAGCTGTATCTGAGCGTGTGCATGAACAGCCGGCCAACAAGTGAAGTGGTTGGACGGACAACGAAGCGTCGGTAGAACTTGGTGAGGGCCACGAAAGGGGGGGAGTGGGAGGGGGTGGTACCTGCCGAACCGAATGGAATGGAACGAATCAGGGTCCAGCTAATTCCAGACACCGGCGTTGGAATTGACACTGTGTCGTATCGAGCACACGAGCACAAGACACGATCACGCGAGATCATACCGGTTTGTCTGAGCACGACAAGCCACACCTTATCCAACCCAAGGTCTTGCAGAATACGAACACGAGGTTATCAGCCGAGCAGCTCGTCAGGAGCGATAGGGCTGCCCGGAAGGGGAGTTGCACACTTATCTGGTAGATCATGTTCGGATCACTCACGACCACGATCAGTGCACCCTAGGCGACCTCGTGAGGGTTCTGGGGGCGGTACATTGGTGAGAGGGGGTCTGCCCCCTCGTGCTCGTTGGAGGTGGGGCTATGAGTTCTCAGTGGCGATCAGGCTTCGAGAAGAGATGCTCCTATTCGGTCTAGGGAGTAGTGACGGTGCGGGTGTACAAGTCTCGTGAGCGGAGTTCGTGCATTCTAGCGGGGCTGGACTGAGTCGCCAGAATGCTAACAGGACCTCAAAGTGCCCAAGCTGTGCACTTGGGCTTTGTGCACTCGGCGTGCGCCGTGAAGCAGCGCTCAACTATGAGCGCAGTGTGGGTAAGGCTGCGTCCGGCTCGTCGAGGCGCCAAGATCACAATCAGTGTTATTCAGAGACGGGAAGGACGGCGTCGGGCTTCGTGTGGACGAGGGGCAGCTGGAGTGACATCGACAGCATTCCGAACCAGAGCCTTTCATTGTGATCTCCGTTAGAGCCGGGCTGCTCGACCTCCTCATCCGTCGCACAAGGAATGATGGCCATTCCGGACCCCTCGAGAGAGAGTCAGAGCTGCACAAGCTGAGGGCTTGAAAGGCGATGGTCTGGGATGATTACGAGAATGCATTGAGCGAGCCTAGCCAAAATATATACACAAAGAAACCTACAGAATGATGGAAGTATGCACAAGAAGAAAGACCCAATATTACCACAACTAACACACTGACCCCCTACCCATCTCCGCTCTCAGTCCCCAGTCCTATATACGCCCTTCGCCCTGCGCCCTACGCCCAAGCCCTCTCGCGTTGGGACTCTACTCCCCTCGACTTTGAACTACTCTCACTATTCCCATCCCCCTTCTCCACCACTCCCTCGGACGGCGTCCCCTCCATCGGCGTATCGAGTGGCAGGGGCGCTCCATCCCCCCTATCAAAGATATAAGCGACTTCCTCAAGTGTATGACCCTTAGTCTCGGGGAACAGGACCCAGATCGTCGCGAAAGCCAAAACCTGTACGCCAATATAGACGACATAGTATCTCCACCCAATAGCCCGCATAGCAATAGGGTTCACATAAGCGTTAAAGAACCCCGCAGCCATCATGAAGAAGAACAGGATGGCCATACCCTTGCTCCGGAGGGTGTATGGCAATATCTCGAGCGGGTAGGCGATAGTGAGTCCGTTGAATGCGAGGTCGTAGAATCCGAAGTAGACGTAGAGAAACGCGAGGACGACCTTGCCGGCCGCCTTGTTGGCATGTTCGGTGTATGCCGCGCTACAGGCTGTGATGATGGCGTAGCAGGCGCACATTCCCGCACAACTTGTGAGGAACAGTGTCCTCCGGCCTAATCTCTCGCATAACAGGGCTCCCGTTACGGCCGCGATCCAGTTCCAGACTTGCAGGCCGCCGTTGAAGGCCGTCTGCGCTGGCGGGGACGTGATGCCGACAGATTCGAGGATTAGGACGAGGTAATAAGATATAGGGCCGTTACCGACCCACTGGCTGAAGATTGCCGTGAGGACGACGATGGCGAGTCGGTGCCGATTCCCCCTGGTGCGTAGGAAGGTCGTCCATGCTGTCTCCTTGGCTCTTCGTTCTCGCGAAACAGCCTCGCGGATCTGCTCGAGCTCGAACCGGACCAGTTCATCTGATGCGTCCCCGTTGGCGTGGTACTTGGCCAACATGGCCACGGCATCTTCCTCCCTGCCCCTGCTCAACAGCCACCTCGGACTCTCCGGAACGAAAGGCAGGAGGACCAAACACAGCACGGGTATGAAGAGCTGGAGCAGCACACAAAGGCGCCAGGACCAGTTCCCCGCTCGGTGAGTCAAATACGTCGCCCCAAAAGTGACCCAGGCCGCGACGATGGCCCCGACGTAATAGCACGTATTGACCAACGCGGCGACCTGTGCTCTATTCCTCGGATGAGCGATCTCGGCACAGTATGCTGGCCCGGAGACTTGCGCAAAGCCAGCGCCGAAACCGAGCACGAAGCGGCCGGCGAACATTTTCCATCCACCCAATGTGAAGGTCTGTACGAAGACTCCGGCTGCCATTATGAGAAAGGCGCAGGCTAGGCAGATCCGACGCCCGAAGCGGTCGGATATGTACGACGCCGGGAATAGGGCGGGTATGCTGCCCAGAGCCAAAGCGGCTACCATGACTCCAATGTGCGATGTCGAGGTCATCCCCAGTGAGTGTAGGAAGACCTTGTTCGCCAGGAGGCCGTTTATGAGGGCTGAGTCGTAGCCTGACGTAAGCCATTGTGTCCCTTGTCGATCACTCCGACGATCAAAGGATCGTCACGGGAATGGAATGCCGCGGGTGTCGATCACAGAGGGAGTCTAGATCGTCGCACCCGTGCGCCAGAGACCGGAGGGCAGAGGAGTGCCACTCTCACCCCACCCCCGACACTCATATCGTCCATCGGTTCCGACTTGGTATCAATCTAAAGAGGGAGGATCAACTCACCATAGTTGACACTACTCAGAAACCCGACCAGAATGCCCAAACTCAACTTCCGCAACCCCCTATCGCGGAACCACCACCCAGCCGCATTGTTAGGCAGCTGGCTGACTGCTGTCGCTGTGGCCGTTGCCATTATCGCAGTCGTTCTGGCTGCCGCTGTTGGACTGGTGAGCTACGGCTCCGAAAGCATCGGTATGTGCGGTGTATGTGTCTGTGCGCACTCTAGTACGTCGACTCGGGTGAGTAAGAGACCGCCGCGAGCTCGGCCGGGTTGCTCGGAGAGCGAAATAGTTCCGCTCTCTGCATACAGAAGGCCGCCGGGCGCCGGATGACCATCTTGGCGTGGTTGAGCGGAAGTAGAAGTTGAAAAAAATGGCCGAGGGCGGACATTAGCGCTGAGAGACGGTGAGCAACGAGTATCTGATGGCGAGAACGGGGCTGAGCATGGCCTACGAGACTACGGAGACGGCAAGCGCGAGGGGAAGGGGGACACGGCTACAGAAACAGGGGCAATGTATTGGGCCAACTAGGCTATTGATGCGGTTCTGCCGCTTGCAAGGTGGTCAGCCTGATGCGCGCCAGGGTAGCCGCCGCGGTAGTCGTAGTTCTGCCGGTGCATGAGCCACGCGAGCTTCGCTGGAATCGGTGAATTCATCCGGAACCGAAAGTCTATTTGCTTGAACGAGGAGGATTGTAGTGCCTCCTTTCTTTCTTGTATTACTGGATTTACTGGAACGAGTACTGGAGTGCGTATTCTGTAGTTGAGGTGCTGGCTGCGTACGGCTGTTCTCTGCACAGGGAACGGCAGTATACGGCACAACGTTGTCGGCGCGTCGGCGTCGTTTGACGAATGGCGAGGCGTAGGCGTACGGTCCATTTGCTGCTGCCGGCTGATCTGAACAAGGGGCCCTGAAAGACACGGTTCCTCCGTACCACTGCGCATGCTGCACCTCTGTTTCTGACAGCCCATACGTCACTCTGTCAGCTGCACGAGGGTTGCAGTCGCGCCAAGAGAGTGTCAAGGCTAGGGAGGGGGTAGAGCTTCTGTCAGGGCTGACGGAGGACAGGAACAGCCCGCGAAGGAATGCAGCAGAGCAGTGAGACGTAGTTCTGCCGGTCCTGTCTGACATGGCTAGAGACAGAGCTGGGTCGAGCAGGGGCGGCTTGGCCTTGTTGCTTCTACTACTGTCAAGTTCACTCTAATCACTCGCTCACACTTGACATTCTCCAGCCATGTTTGTCACGATGTCTCGGTCCAGCGTCTCAGCGTCACTCGTCTGATGCCACTGATTGATCTCTCGACTGCTCCGCCTTCTCCGTTCGCCTCAACTTCGTCAGTCTGACACCGACGCAACTCATGGCTCAAACTCCACAGCCGGGCAAGACTACACAATGCGATCACTCATGATACTGCATCACATTAACGACGAGGGGCGCTGCCCTCGCGATCTAGATTGCTAACTGCTGAACTGTCCACATCATCGACCCGCCCACGCTCTTACAACCTCGACACCCTGTCTGCGTTCTAGTAAACACTCCTGCCACTCCTGACTTTCTCCAGATCGACGTCCTCGACATGCGCAACCGCCCCGTGCTTGTCGTCATGCTCGACCAGCTCGCGCGCGTCCACCTCACCCGCACCCTCCATGTACGCAACCTTGCTCTGCTCGAAGTGGGAGCTGTCGGCCTCTGGTCCGAATATCACACAAACGAGGGCAATAGCGAGCACGACGCCGACGAACGTGCCCTGGATCTTGGCGTAGTCGGGGAGCACTAGCCCCTTGTGGTCGAGGACGACCTTGCCGTCCTTCTTGAGCGGGTTGTGGTGTGCGGCAACGGCTTCGATCTGGCCCGCGGACCCTGAGGCCATGTTTCCGAGCTGGTAGAAGAGGCCCATGAAGAGCGATCGGAAGGCCGGCGGCGAGCATTCGGACAGGTAGACTGGCACGATGCCCCAGGCGGCCTGTACGCCGGACTGGAGGAAGAATCCGCCAGCCGCTAGCCCAGCGAAGCTGTTAGGCAAGATCCAGAGCGGGATCCAGCACGCCGTGTACAGGATTGAAACGGAGATGGCGAATCGCCTGCCGAGGTACTGCGACAGGTTCCCGCTGATGATCCCACCAGCCACCGCTCCACAATTACTGATGATAACAACCGTGTTGGACAGCTTGGGGTTCAGCCCCTTCGATTTCTGGAGGTAGCGCGCGTACATGTCCTGGCTCCCGTGTGCGAGGAAGCAGAAAGAGGCGCAGAAGAAGACACACCAGATGCACCTGAGCCAGTTCGTGCGCACCATGGCAACGAGCTCGTGCAGGAAGTGCTTGCTCGCTTCCTTGCCTGAGACGCCGGACTCCTTGCGCTGCTGGTTCGCGAGCTTGAACTGCTCGCTCTCGGGGAGCGCGAAGCGGCATATGG
Source organism: Trichosporon sp. DN520 (assembly GCA_030347605.1). Classification (NCBI taxonomy): domain Eukaryota; kingdom Fungi; phylum Basidiomycota; class Tremellomycetes; order Trichosporonales; family Trichosporonaceae; genus Trichosporon; species Trichosporon sp. DN520. The sequence goes on along the minus strand of JASJUY010000029.1, from coordinate 92,466 downwards.
CCGCTAGGGCGCTGAAGCCCGCGCCGAAGAAGTACAGCGTCCGCCACGTGTAGGGAGACGTCTGGGCTACGGTCATCCCCAGGACTGCCGCGATGAGGTTGCCGACCGTGTAGCCCTGCTGGATGATGCCGGAGGCGAAGCCGCGCGCCTCGACTGGGATCGTCTCGAGTCCCGTGGCTACGGCCAACGGCCACGTGCCGCCCATGATCATGCCGAAGACACATCGAATGGCGAGGAACTGGTGGTACGTCTGCGCAAAGCCTGAGCCGAGCTCGAACACGCAGATCAACGTCATGTTCACGCCCAGCGTCCAGCGCCGCCCATATCGGTCGCCCAGGATGCCGAAGACGATGGCGCCGACGGGCCGAGCAAGCGTAGTCACGGTAAGGACCCACGTGATGTCCTTGTCTTGCTTGTCGAAGGCTTCGATGAGTTGGGACAGCGTGATGGGGACCTGGCGTTAGCGAGGGTGGGTCATGTGGCATGAGAGCAGTCTGCCGCATTTGTAATATGTGCGGAACCGCCTGGGGGTCACGGTCACGGGCACGCTCAGCGCCGTGCACTTCCGCACTCACTGAAAAGTAGTCAAGGCCGTCGCAGAACCAGCACAAGAACCCAGTAAAGAACGAGCAGTAAGACAAGAATGACATGTTGCGGAGAATCAACAGCGGGTTAGAAGGCAGGTCATGAGCGCGCGACCGCGTAGGCATGGGCGGGATCGAGAGCAGGATAGAGCGGTCCTCGCGGTTGGCGTGCCACGTCTTGAGCTGCTGGGAGAGGTTGCCGCCAATGCTGCCATGCCCGGGGTGCGGGCGGTGCTCGGCGTGCTCGACCGACTCGGCATAGCCTTTCTCAGAGTCGGACATGGCGAATAAGTCTGTCCGGGGTTGCAAAGTTGTGAAAGAAGAGCAATATGCGGGGCGATTCTCGCCCGCAATGGTCACAGCTTATAAGACTTGGCATTGGCAACTACGGGAGACGTGCCGTGTTGATCTGATCTCGGGGTTCTCAATTCCGTCGCGAACGATTGCGGAGAACCCTCTTGGGCCCTTGTTCCAGCGTCAGTGAGAGACTCGGTGACCCTTCAACAGACACGGGGGAGTAGACGCTAGTGACGGGTGCGCCGGGGTGCGCCGGGGTCCCAGGAACGGCCCCGTGGAGCTTGCCGCATGCCCCGGGACGTACATCGAGGAGGCAGCGTGCCGAAGCGGCAACTAGGGCGGAGCAATGAGCTCGAGTAGCTAGAGCCGCGGAGGTCCTCGGTTCCCAGAGGTTCCCAGACACGTTCAACCTTTCAGACGCTGTCAGGCAGCGCTTGTGACCAGTAACCTCCATCATGAAGCCCGGCGCGGGCTCCGATGCGGACCTGGCTACAGGTAGCTGGCATGGTGACGAAGTGGCAAGTGCCGCAGCGTCGCGCAGCTGAGGTTCTTGTCACGAGAACGCTGAGTGGCGCTGAGAGGGGTCCCCGACAGGTAATCAGCCAAACACCTCTTGGCATACCCGATTTAGCTCTCGAGCAAGCAGGCGTGAGAGCTGGGCGCTCTCAGTTTGCCCCAGCTGGGCCCACCTGTGAACCCAAAGAGCGCAGGTGGGCCGTGCGGAAGACAGAAGACACTCGAGAGCCTCAACACGAGGTGGGCAACGGCGTGACTTTGCGGCCACGGTGCACGGTCCAAGGCGGCTACAGGCGGCGACCAGCGCTTGTCGCAACGGTCGGGCACGGCTTTCGGCGGTTTTCGATTATATTTAGACCTGCTGATAACTGTTGTCCCTGGGGGTCAGGGTTGCAGAAGACGACCCAACTCACTGGGCTCGTGTCGATACCATCGTTCAGTAGATCAGCAGTGGGCAAGTCGTAGTTCAGTTGAGTAGGTCCACGGGCCCACCCGCGAGACGAGTTGCCCGATACCCTCGGAGAAGTGTTCTGTGGAGCGTTGGCGGCGAAGCTGAGGCGACTGTTGCGGCGAACAGCAGCAAACCTACGTGAGGAGCGTGAGGAATGCAACAACAAGTGGAAGCTTCGGGCCCCATGGTGCCTGGTCTGGACGAACCTACTGGATACGCTTATGCGATGATTGACGACAAATCAAAATGACAGTTGGAACGAGGACTGAGTGCACGACAGCCAGGCCCAAGACACGACGTGGAGCGCTGGGAGGTATGTTGTGTCGGTCAAGTGATCGTTCGCAGAGAGCTACTGCTTCTTATCCACGGTAGTCTTCGCCGTGGTATGGCGGTCAATGCGGACCGAGGATGGGAGATCCGACGTTCCACAACCGGCCCGGCCAATCGACGCTAAAGGTCAGATTGGGCTCGTCAGCGCAATGTCGTGTGCCACGGACCGGCGACGGTCCGCTCGCTGCTCGTCCGGACAGACTATGGCGCTTGTCAGTGGCCTGCTCGGTGACAGTCGTCCAGTGTTCTTTCCTGGCGCGCTGTCAACGAGATCAAGATGTCTAGGTGATAGCAATCGCGTTATGCAACGTGCGAGCCCAGAGATCGCAGATAAGATGGAAGTGCCTGCTCAATATGCCTCTACATAACTCACTGGAATCTGGAGCGCGCGGCAGAGCAGCCATATCGGGAAGTGCCGCCGTAGCTGGAAAGCTGGGACTTATCCGAGAGGGCGAGGCAACGCGTGAGCCTGACTATGACATGACGGAAGTACAATACCTGAGAGTAAGCAGCCAGCTGCCAATTCTGAGATTTGCAGCGCGTGGGTGTGAAGGTCGCGCGGTATGAGCTTCAGATGTTCCCACATACTCGCTCTGCTCGCAGTGTCATTAGAGCTCTCATCTTCACAGCTAGCTCTATTGTGTTCGAGAAGCTTCCAATGCATCGTCTGGACCGGCCGAGGGCGCACAACTGATATGAAAATGTGCAAAGGGCGTTGAGATGTGCGCTTCTGAAGTCTAGCGCCCGATCCCGCTCCTCTGCAGTCGACACGTCGACACCGTCGGTTCGCCTGCTTCTTCTTTTCTCTTCCGCCGCACTCGCTCAGGGAGTTCATAGTGTTGACGAAGCAAGATCACATAGCACGCGGCGCTTGGCCGTATCGCTCCCCTTAAGAATGCGCGCCGCCCGTCGATATTCACCGGTGTTCACTTATTTCGGCAATCAAGAATCCAACCTTCCTCCGGCCGACCCAAAGTAGACCCGCGTCAGGACACCACATACCCGTCTTTATTTCTCTCTCACAGATGCATGCACCCGGTGAGTCCCACGCTAATCATACCACATGAATGGCCAGACTCCAGCAACCACCAATCTGACACTGCGGAAGTGAAGCCCCGACACAACAGGGGAAGCCAAGCCAGAGTCGATGGAGCCAAATCGGCCCGACCCAGTCCCGCATCCACGGCCGTCGCTGGGATCGCTGGGATCGGACCGCGGAATTGGCAGTATGAAACACAGAACAGTGTTCGAAACGGCGGCTGTCACTGAATCTTAGCAAAATACGTTCCTTCTGTCCGTTCACAATGTGTTGATGCGTTGCGTTGCTGGAGGTGATAGAAGGGGATACTTATGCTTTGACTGACCTACTCGCGTGTTTATGCTTTACGTCTCGTGCTCTTCTTCTCTTCTTCTCTCTTTATCGTACACGATCGCTGATCCTCGACGTCTGCGTTGCCTCCAGCGCACTTCCAGCGTTAATCTTGACGTCAAACCGCCATCCTCACCATCGCGCTCCGACGGGAGACGGCTCCGTCCGGTGTCACCAAGCCGCGCCTAGACTTCCTCCCAGCAATTTGACACCAACATCGACCAGGCGAAATGAACCTCATCCTCGACTCCTGGCCATCTGCCAGCCCAACCATCTTCGCCACCTCCCCAGAGCTATTCTGGAACTCGACCCTCTCCCAAACAGCAACAATGATCTGCAATTCCACCCGACCCTCCCTAACCCTCTCCTGCTGCTCACCGCCGGCCTCCCCCTCGGACTCTTCTTCCACACCACATCCTCCGCCCCTATCCCTCAACGGCCTCTACACCCCCACATCAGCCCCAAACGCCCAACTCGGGGGTGCCTGTCGTCTCCCCCGCTCCGCGGAGAATATACGTAACTGGGAGCGCTGTGTGAGGCAGCTTGGAGGCACGTATGCAAAGTGCACGGTCTGGAGCCGGGTTAAGGAGGATTGGGAGGCGATGTTGCTTGATCGGATTGTTTGGGGTGGGGAGATCAAGGATGGGGATGGGGGGGAGGAGGTGTGTACGGATTTTGGGGGGGTGGTTGTTGAGGGGTGTTGTGCTGAGGTAGGGGGGGAGATGGATCGACGACATGACAGGAGGGATGGGCAGTTCGAGAGAACAGGAACGGCAGGCAGTGGAGGCAGAATGAGGCGGCAGGTTGAGGATGGTGGTGGAGGGGGGAGTGGTAGTGGTAGTGGGAGCGGTGGCGGCGGTAGCGGGAGTGGAAGTGGCGGACCAGGGAGTGGAAGCGGAGGTGGTGGAAGTGGGACCGGTAGTGGAAGTGGAGGAGCCGGTGGAAGTGGCAGTGGCAGTGGCAGCAGTGCAAGTGGAGATCTGGTCAACGGCGGAGACGGTGATGAAGGAGCCAAAGGGCCAAGCGAGCAGGACGGACATGGCAAGGGCGACCGTCCCCCTCCGCCCCCGCCACCGCCACCACCACGTACCTGCAAGATATCCAAAACCAGACGAGCCGACTGGGACAGGTGTATAGAGCGCCATCAGACTTGGGGGGTATGTACCGACCACCCACGGTCTTCTGCTACTCGCAGCGGCGTGGCGGTCGGAGTGCTCTTGGCGGCGGGGGTGTTGGGCTTGCTTGCGTGAGACATGCACCACACGCAACACAAGCCTATTCGCGGCGTTATTCGAAGTCTTTCCACGGCGGTGATCAATGCACGGGGGAAGGTATCGACTGTTGTTGATGGCGATCATCACTTGCGGTTCCGATGCCGACTCATATCCGACTGCGGGCGCGCGAGTCCTTCTGTCCTGTTCATTCATGCCGCACCGCGACTGATCAGAGCGGTGCTCGGTCGTGGTTTTGATCTGCCCAGAGTCTGATCCGCCCAATCTCTGCCTACTTGCAGTTCTTCGCAAGGTGACACCGGCTAGGCGAGGCGAGCTTCCCTATGGCTTCGCAGGCACTTCCATGAGGCACTCTTGCACGACACATGTCTCGAGGCTCCTAGCCACTCGCACGCTCGACTCACTTGTAGTCGCCATAGACACGTAGACCATGCCGGTCGACTTGGATTGCTATCGGGAGGTCGCTCCCCGCGAGCTGCTTGGCCTCAGTCACTGAATCGACGGAACGTCGAGAGGTCTCGCGACAGAGAGGGAAGAGATGGTGGCCAGGAGACACCGACCGCTAGTCGACATGCCGCCTTCTTGAGGTAGGACCTAGATTCCACTCCGAGGCTATGCGATAGCTATGAGAGTAGCTGTCTGCCCTGCGACGACGACGACAATGCCTAGGCAGGACACGGCGTCGGAGACGATTCCAGTGGCGTACGACCATCGTCGAGACTCTGCGATCAGTATCCTAGCGCAGGCCAGGGCAAGTTTGTAGTCGAGGATAGGTGTTACACACGTAGATTCCATACAATGTTGTACATACTGTACATGCACCCTCTCGGTACGAGGAGATCTTCCAGGCTATGCACAAGGCATTAAGATTGACGAACAGCCAGAAACCAGCCATCCAGTCGCTGTCCAGTTGTCATGAGACCACGGCTACATCTCCACCGGGGCCGGCGGCACGACCTCGCTCAGCAGCATATTAGCCCAGTACCGCCCATCATCCGCCTCATTCTGCGCCACGAATTCGGGCACATGGATGAACTCTTCCAAGCCGAGCTCTGTGAAGAAATCAAACACGCCCGCGTCTGCTCCTCCTCCTCCTCCATTTCCTGTTCCTCCTCCTCCTCCTGCTCCTCCTCCATTGCCCATCCCTCCTCCTGTCCCTGCACCTCCTCCTCCTCCTCCTCCTCCTCTGCTTACTCCTCCGCTTCCTCCTTCGCCGCCGTTCGAGGCGTACTCGCCCCTCCCCTCTCCTCCCACCTCTCGCCCGCCCATGCCGTCCCTCTGCCCGTAGGCCGCCGGCCCCGGGCTGCCCTGCCGACTCTCGACCGACAGTGCACTCAGCACGCGCCGAATGAACCGCACAACGTACCCCGGGGCCGTCTTTGAGTCCTCCTCGAGGAGCAAACTCGTATGCGCCAGGAAGATGCGGTGCAGCGTCGTGAGCATGAAGCTCTTCTGCGCGCGCGTCGCGTGCCGATAGCTGTTACGAATGAAGACGATGAGTGACGACGTCATGCAGCTCGCGCTGTCCTGCATGATGATGAGCAGGCCATTGCTGCTCAGCGTCTCGATTTCGGCCGTGATGCGCGAGACGACGTGCAGGCACTGGTCTAGCTTGACTGGATCTCTTGCTGCTCGCACGCCGTTGACGCCGCTGCCCGAGGATGCGGTGGGGAGGCTGGAACTGCCCATTTCGTACCGGTATCGCTTCATTACGAGGATGAAATCGAGGATGCTCCAGAGGAGCACGCCCTCTATCTCCTGCTCGAAGCACGGCGGCGGGTTTTCCCGGTTGAACCACTTTGACACCAGGTTTTCGGCTTGCGTCGTTAATGTGTCGATGGCGACTTCGAGGAGGGCTGGCTCGGGCGCGCGCTCGCACAGCGCGCCCCACTCGTCCTTTAGCTTGCAGAGCTGGATGCTCGCGGCTATGTGCATGTCGACGCTGCGGCCGAGATACATGTGCTCCCTGGCCCAGACCTCGGGGTCGCCGTGGTGGTTCAGCCTGATCAGCGCAGGTAGGCCGTGGATGTAGCTCTGTCCCCGGTCGAAGGAGAAGAGCGTGAACCACGTCCGCTCGGCGTTGAGCAGCTCGCGCGCCGCGCGCTCGTCCTCCGGCAATGGGTCTGCGCGGGGAATGTGCCAGAACAGACTGTACCCTAGCCGAATGGCTATGCCGACCTTCATCCAGCCCGACGTGTCCTCGGGGTCCTTCCAGTACGTCTGCAGCATGAGCGACTGGATCACGCCAATGTCCGTGCTGCCCAGCTGCAGCGCGCGGTCGAGCAGCGTCCGCGCATGCGACAGGAGCGCGGGGTGCAGGTCGTGCCGGAAGAAGCGGGACGCACTCGCGAGCACAGTCGAGAACAGCACGCTGCTCGTGCGCCGCAGGTGCGACATCGTGTGCAGGTGCTCGTCTAGCACGGCGACCAGTGGGTTCAGCCGCGTGTGGAACAGCTGCACGAGCGACGACGCTTCCACCTCGCTCAGTACGCGCAGAGAGACAGGGTCGTGCTCCTCGTTGATCCGGTCATCATCCTGCGCGGGCGACCGCTTCCGCCCAGTCGGCGCGTTGTTGAAGAATGGCGCGGCGGCTTGCACTTCCCGATCCGAGCCCGGGTCCAGGTGCTCCGCCATGCTCAGGTGGTGGTTTCGCCGCGGCGCTGGCTCACCGGCAACAGCAATCGCACCTGCGCCGCCGGGAGAGATACCCGGGTTGCCGTAGCCTGGTGGGGACACTTGTGAGCTCGCGCTGGACGGCGGTGCATACGGCCGGAGGAACGGGAACGTCGACGGGTCGTTGCTGGAGGCGTGTGGCTGTCCCGGGCCATGATGATGCGACGAGCGAGAGTGCGAGTAGGCGGGGCCACTGGACGAGTAGTGATTGTTGCGCGTGTGGGAGTCGTGGCGTGAGGGATGAGTATAGTGGGAGTTGGAGTGTTCGTGATTCGAGTGCTGCGAGTGCTGTGATGTCCGCCGACCTGGCGGCGACGGCTCGATGTATTGCGGCTGCTTGGGTTCCCCGCGCTCGGCAGCTGCAGCGGCAGCAGCAGCAGCGGCCGCGGCAGCAGCGGCCGCGGCGGCCTCACGCTGTCTGTGGTGTCAGCTCGAGGAAGTGATTACCATAGCTGTCGGAGAGGGGCAAGGCCCATAAGGTGTCAATGACCTTCGGTGTCACCGCAACTGGACAGCCATATCATCGAGGTGGAAGCCAGCATCACGAGAGTCATCGGCGGATGCCGCGAGCGCCGCATGAGCTCACCCTCACGCTCTGCAGGCAGCCATCGTAGCCCGCCGAGGCATGAACCGTTGAGGGGCGCTGTCGAAGGACGGGTCATGCCAAGTGCGTGGTATCTGCTACTCTTCGTACACCTTGCACAATGTCATGCGCCGTCGGCGAGTGTCCAGCAGTCGGCCCACGACCACATGCGGGCTGCCAACCTCGTCGCCAGATCAACTGTGAGACCGACACGACAAGAGCTCAGTCCGCCGCCGGCCAACGATCACCGAGCTGCACCAGGCTCCAAGCCACTATCTTCCAGAGTGGAACTTCCGTTCCGACCCGCAGAACATCGAGAACAAGGCCACTCACTGCTTACTCCCCGGCGGCCTCCCTTTCCGCTTTATAACCGGCGGATCAGCACAAACGAGTCCATACCGACTACACCGCGCGCAGGGCGTGTTGGGTTCCGGCGGGCGGATGCAGCGGACCTGGCGTCAGCTGAAGTTCGCAGTCGAAACAGCTCTAGGATGCTCGATCGGGTCAAGCGAGCGAGAAACGAGCAAGGGGAAGCGGCCTGACAGCGATTGTCGGTCAACTCATGCTCACAGAGCCAGCGCTCGAGTGCTCGTGATGATGAGATCGGGCAAGAGCAGTCGCCCAATACCATGATCACAGAGCAAGCGCTCGCGATGATGAAATTGAGCAAAGGCGACCGGTCAACGGAGATTGGCCAACTCATAATCACAGCCAGCGCTCGTGATGATGACGTTGGGCGAGAGCGACTGATAGTCGGTCATCGTCATGATCACAGAGCCAGCGCTCGTGGTCATGAGGTTGGGCAAGAGCAATCGAACGACGGAAGTCGGTCATCGTCATGATCACGGAGCCAGCGCCCAAGTGCTCGTGGTGATTAGGTTGGGCAAGAGCAATTGGCCAACGATAGTCGGCCAATGTCATCATCACAGAGCCAGGGCTCGTGGTGATGAAGTTGGGCGAGGGAGTCCGTACAACGCCAGTCGCCCAACGCCATGAGCATCAGAGCCAGCGCTCGTGATGATGGGGTCGGCCGTCATGAGGTGAACACGAAGAGAGGCGGAGGAAGTGTGAGGGGACCGGATAGAGCGCCTCGTCGATCATCCCGCGAAGCCATCCTCTGCGTTCCGCCCCATGACTCGCGACAGTGTTCACATCGATTGGGACGAGTTGGACGAAGCTCCGTAGCGCAGTCGACGCAGTCGACGCCGAGCCCGATGATGTCGAGACAGGAGAAAGGGGTAGGGGCCATGCTCACCTTGATAGCCCTACAAGTCTTACACCTACTCGTCAGCTCTCAATCCCATCAACGCGCCGGCAATCATCCCACATTCCCTCCTCCATTTGTCACTTCACGCCATGTCTAGTGGACCATCGTCTACCGAACATCCCCCCTTCCCTTGGCCAACGTTGATCCGCAGCCAACCCAGATAACACCACCGACCCCGCGGGTGGTAGATGGGCCCGAGGGTAGAGGGCCGAAGAACGGCCCGATTCCTCCCTCCCCTTCCCCTCCTCGGCCCCTCGCCCCCCGGATCCCCTGACCCCGACCAAGTACTTACGCAAGTTTAGACCTCGGGGGTGGTTTCCCCTCACCATCACCCGCTCTCGGAGACGTCGGCGGTGACATCTCTCGGTGTCGCTCCGTTGAAGGCGATGCAGTGGGTGTGAGTGGATGATTAATCGTAGCAAGAGAGGTGAGGGGTGAGATAGTCGGCGGCGGCGGGACGGAATGCCCGAACACTGAGCTGAAGGTGGACGCGTGCCGGTTCCTTGGAAGTGCCTTACCGTGGGCGCGGGGCCCAATGGCTTTGGCGCACGGGAGGTCATGACCGAGCCGGGGCGCTCACAATGGGTGGAGGGTGGCGGTGGCGGGTGACTATCACCAGATGACTGCTTCTTTCATTGTCCTTGCATCACTTCATTGTTCTGTTCGCTACCGAGATGAATGTCTTGACATGACCTCGATTGTGCACTAAGAGAGATTGGATAAGAGGAGCATATCTTATCATCATCGCTGGATAGCTTAGGCTTACGATGTACAAAACGGGCCGATGTTAGCTTCGCAGTCGATGACACGGACGTTTATCCGATATTAAGCCGTGACTTGCTTGCCAGTGCGATCGCTCTGGGAAAGGCACAGCGGCAGTCGACGCACAGACCGCGTCCTCGACGCCAGCACACACGAGACATGAGTGATGATGACTTCATGATGATGGGTGATCAGAACACAGTTGCCATTGGCGACGGCTAATGTTGTGGATGCCGTCATAGAGTCGGCTGTCGCTATAGAGCCTTACTGCGCGAAGCACACAGAATGAGCTCCAGTATGCCCAAATCCCAAACGGTTCATACAAATCGTAAACAACGTTTTAGCAGTATTCGTACAGATTGTTCTGCTCCCCGAAGCGCTCCTACTCGCACTAGCTGAGCGTGGATCCCAAGATTGCAGATGGCGAACTCAGGTCGCCTCGGACTTCCTCCTTCTCCCCTGCTCCTACGTCCTTCCCCTACCCTCACGTCCTTCCCCTGCTCCTACGTCCTTCCCCTACCCTCACGTCCTTCCCCTGCTCCTACGTCCTCCCCCTCCGATGCTCAACCCGACTCGACCAATGCGGCACCACCTCGCTCATCAATTCTGTCCAGCTCTCGAAACGCCAAACAGTCAAACGTCGAGCACCTCACCCCTCATCCCATCGGAAACGTCGGATAGTCAAACGCAAAGCTGAGGTCAAAGGGCAGCAACGCCTGCAGCGGCGGTGCGCCATTCGGCGGCGGCTGGAGGTGAATACTGTTATCCTCGCTGCCGTTGGACAGGTGATCCCCAAAGAAAGGCAATGGGGGCGGGAAGGCAAACTCGGGTCCGACCTCAATGTCAAAGCACGACGCGGCGTGCACGAACCCGGCCACGAGGTCGTTGCACACCGGCCACGTCTCTTTATGCTTGTCGAGCAGATCCACGAGCATCTGGAACAAGCTCTGCGCCTCGCGCCGGTGGATCTCGCCCGCCTCGTAGCTTAGAATCAGGAGGTGGCCGCACGTCACGAGCCGCTTCACCTGCGGCCACGACGTGTTCAGCTGCTTCGCAGCTATGAGGTCGTTGTACGTGTACATGATTTGCGTTACTGCGCGGACGATGGCGCCGAACGCCTGCGTGCTGTACTGCGCGTGGCCGATGGGTGGGATGTAGAGCAGGACGCGGAGCCAATTGTACCGGAACTGCGCCCAGCCACTCTTCGCTTTAGAGGATTCGGGGTTGTTGTGCCGTATGTCGCGCAGGTACGGCATCCAGGCTGCTTCGGTCGCCGTGATATACTGCACAGACGTCGTGTCCACGCTCGGGTCAGTGTAGTCGGCCAGCAGCTTTGCGGTGAAGAAGCTGCTCCGCGCTAGACAGGGGGAGAACATCATCGGCGGGGGCGTCGGGTCCACGTCGATCTCGGACAGCGGCATGACCAGCGACATGTCGGTCAGGCTGGCGCGGAACATTTCGGTGTAAAAGAAGGCGCTGAAGAGCGCGCCCACCTGGTCCTGCTCCGTGTACAGGTTCGCCGTCTGCTGTCGGTAGATTCCCAGTTGGCGGATCTGCCACGCCATCTGCGTTAACAGGTCGCGCGTCTCCCCTGGCCCGCCGTTCGCGATCGTGTACGGCGTCAGGTAGAAGTACGCCCAGAGCGCTGTCAGGCTCGGCTTCTGCCAGCTCGCGAGCGCGCTGTACGCCATCTTGTAGTACGTCACGTCCTCGCGCGGCACGCCCTCTTTGATCGTCAGGCTGCCGTCCGGCATCGAGTTGCGGATCTGGTTGAACCGCGCAATGCACAGCGCGGCGAAAATGAGCGCCAGCTGGTCGTCCGTCAGGCTGTGCGGCACCGTGCGGTAGCGCTCGTACATCGACCGCAGGAGCGTGCGGTCCTGCTCTCGCCGGTCCTGCACCTCTGGCTGCGTGAACAGCTCGTCGATCAGCTGATCCTCAAAGTCGCCCAGCACGGACGCAGGCGGGAGCGGCGTGTGCGGGAAGCCGGCTAGCCGCGACTCTACCGTGAACACCAGCGACGAGAACGGCACGCTCTTCTCGATGCACCACGCCGCCAGCGCCGAGTCAATCTCCTCCATCGGGTTCCGCTTGTCGATCGGCGCAGGCGGCGATACCGTCACGTCCGTCTTCAATAACGGATTCGTCGATGGGTCAGCGGCGACCGGCCGGCGAAGGAACAGCTTGGCCGACGGCGCCCTGCGGATGTCAGCATTGCCTAACCCCAATCCGAATCCCAATCCGCCATGGCATTGCCTCGGCTGTCTCGATTCCGCAATGAATCAGTGTCTCACGAGCGACCGCGCGAGCAGCATAAGGGTGCGGCCCCGTGGCCCCGCGGCCCGGCGGCGGCGACCCACTCGGCCCCGGCAATCTCGGGGAGAAGGCCGGTGCGGGCGCTAGTTGCATGCACTAACGACCGGCGGTAGTGAGAGAGCAGATCCGCATGATTCATTGTGCAGGGGCCGCCCAATTGTGTGGTCCAAGCTGACATCGTGCTTGCCAAAAGAAGGGGTAAGGGGGGAGACTCACCTCTTGGGCCTCGCCTTTTGGCGGACAGTGCACGATGTGCCAAGGCCGGCCGAGCGGCAGGGTTCGCACGGCGGCGGCCCAACACATCGGATACGGCGCACGCGGCACGTCTCGCACGCCTTGGACGAGCGGCGCTGGGGCTGCCGCCGTTCGGGGCCGGCTTGGGAAGATGATTGCCCGTTGGTATGGTTGCTGCTGCTAGTGGAAGGGCCGTTGGTGTGGGCGTGCGTGTGGGCGTTGCTGTTGCTGCTGCCGCTGCTGGTGCTGGCGCCGCCGGCTGTGTGTGGAGGTGGAGGCGGGGGATTCATGGGAGCCTGCATGGTGAGTCGATTCGAAGTCGAGCCGCGTATCCGTGTTTCGCGCGTTGCTCGCAGAGGAGGGGAGGAGTGGGTGAGTAGGCGTGCTCTCTGCGGGAGCGATAAGAGCAATAGTCAAGGGTGCACGGAGGGATGAGCGATGGCAACTTCCGGGGGATAACCTGTTGAGTTGGTTGCTGCTGAAGGGGTGGGAGGGGTGAGGTGGGTGCGAGCGTTTGTGAGCGAGGATTGATTGATTTGGGGTGGGAAGGGGGAGGGAGTACCGTGCGGGTGCGTGCGCCGAAGTGCCGTTGTGCGTTGCTAGAGGCGAGGCGAGATGAGGCGAGGCCCAGCAGCCAAAGCGCAAAGCCAAAAGAAGGGGGAGGAATGAATGAGGAATGTAAAGAGCCAAGAGGCGGACGGCGGGCGGGGCCGAGAATGGTGAGTGTGGGCAGAGTGCAATGGTGAATGCAGATTGGGTGTGGATGAGATTGATTGCCGGTGGAGGAGGGAGGAATTTGCAGTCAGTCAGCCAACCCAGGGTAGGGAAGGGTAGGGCTGAACAAGGGAGTCTTCAGAGATTCGACGACGGTAGAAGTGCGAGTGAGATGAGATGCGGGGTTGAGTGGGTGAGTGGGTGGGTGAGTGTGCGGGGGGCTGCGGGGATGAGGAAAGTAGGGAAATCAGCAGTCGTGCTCGCTTAACAAGGAGTCGTTATCCCGGCAGGCATGGATGAGCGTGGATGTGGATAGCAATGTCGAGATGTCAAAATGAGTATGAAGAGATCGGTTGTGGGATCAACGAGAAGAGAGTACGGGGCCACGAATTGGGGTTAGTGAGCTCTCATCCTGAAGCCTGCAGACGAGGAAGACACAAACGAACTTGAGCACACGAGAGCGTGCAGACCGCTCAGACCATAGAGGTAAAAGCGGGTGCGAGCGAGGGTAGAGGCTGCAGTGAGGCCCAGCCTATGCAGCCCATGCAGTCCAGGGCCGAGCACGGTTATGCACAAGAGAGATCGCAAGACCCGTCAGAGCCAGGGCAGAGCACGGTACCCAGGGACGCTCTACTCAATGGTATGTGGGGTGACCCCATAGTGACCCCGTAGTGTGCCCAGTGTGCCCATCCACCGTAGACCTAGAGGATAGAGGGGACACTACTCATCGGCTTTGTCGCTTGTCCACTTACGGGTTTATACTCCCGCCCGCCCGACAACCTGGCTACCTTATCTCTAGTCCGACAAATAGAGTGCTCCGCTTGGCACTGGCTCTTCGGCGTACCTGCTCTCGGACCTTCGACCTACCCCACTACCGCTACGTTGCTCCGAACTGAGCTGCCGAGCAGAATCTTCTAAGCTTCCAAGCTGATGTGCTGAAACCTTGTCGCCGGATCAGAGATTCGATGTAGACATGCCAGACGCAGATCATCGCGCATGTGGGACGACTGCCGCAGCATGACGACCGGCCCGTCACCGGCCCACACTTGGTACAAACCTTGTTCATCTGTACAGAACCGTCTTGCCAACGTGTACCTCACAGATGATTTCCCTCTGAGCGTACCATCTAGCAGACCGTCGTCGTGATCAGATCGAAGTTCAGTCTGACCGCAAAGTCTTCGTAGAGTGTTCCACGCCCGGCAAGAGGAGGGGTCACCGTCTGACACGGGCTTGCTACTTTGTCGATCAAGACACCGGTACGCCGGCGCGCAAGCAGGCCGAACCGGCTATGCCTATTCAGAAGCTCACGAAGCACCGAACCGGCTCCACCAATGCCACCAATCGGTCGGCTGACCTGGCCAAACAGCAAGGGCACAAGGCACAAGATCTCTTTACGAGGCTATTTCTGGAAATCAACCGGATTTCCGCCTGAAATCACCTCTACTCCTCCAATCAAATCCATACCCCTCTCATCTTCAGCTTCGGAGCAAACAGACACACCCGGCCGTCGACACACCCGGACGCGACACCGGTCTGACGACCGGGTGAAGTGCAAAAAGTGGGACGAGGGCGGATCGAACGCCCGACCTCAAGAACTGAAGCTTCACTCTCGCGCTCTCCCAACTGAGCTATCATCCCAAGGCTGATAGCTGTACTTCCTTGAGGACTATTTTGGTAACGGTTGTTACGTAAGCAGATTTGCGAAACGGAGCGATTTTTGGCTGCGTGCGGGCTTGGCGGGTGGAGTGAGTAGTGGGTGGCACCCGGGCGAGGGGATGATTGCCGAGTTTTCTGCCGCTTGTCGTCGAGATACCGGATGTTGGCTGGAAGTGGCTTTGCGGTCCGATTGTCAGAGTTTAGAGCTGTGCAGAAGCGCGATGACACGGCATGGGGAGGACTGATAGCCGATGGGTATGCCGATCGTCTTCAGCTTGCTGGTCCTGTGATCAGAATGCAGTCAGGAGAGTGCGCGGAGGAGATGTCTCCGATGTACCAGAGTGGTTTATGAAGCTGCTGTCAGCTTTGCCGCATATTCTGCACTCCAGCTTCCTCACATCTCAAGATAATCGTACCATGCGGACTCACCTCCTCGCTATCCTGTCCGCAAACTCCGTCTCGGCGGCGGTAACGGGCGCGTACGTTCAGTGGTCTGGAGGAGGCGATGTGCGCTTCCTGTCGCCGTGGCTTGATGGCTTTGGCGCCCTGAGTGCTGGAACAGCCGTGGGACTGTGAGTTGCGTCGTTGGGCTCAGCTCACGCTAGCACGAACCACAGTCATGCCGCGACCTGGCGATGGACTAGCGAACCCGCTGTGCCGCTGCACCTGAGGGTCGACGGTACCGAGCTCTGCTTCTCCTTTGATAGCACCGACGGCCACCATGAAGGCCTCCATAACCACGGTAACGGCACCAGTGCCGCCACGAAGGGAAGCAATGAGGCGGAAGACGGCGCGAAGATCGCCCTGGCCGACTGCCCAGCGTCGGCATGGCGCTTCATCCAAATCGGCGACCTTGGCGCACGCATCCAGCTTGAGGGCACTGGTACGTCCGAGCAATTCACGAGCTAATGGTAAGACCGCTGCGTCGAAGTTGACGAGGATGGTAGGTCGTTATGGCTTCGCAAGTGTCGCGACCGGTATGATCCGGTAGCGATAAGGCAGGACTTTTATACGCAGTGTCCTTCCGACATTGCTTAGGCCGTACACAAGACGCCGGATTGCTACAGTACCTCTCCTCTGTCGCAGGGTGTAAGGATGGATGTGTGGGCGTGCGATTGTCTCTTGAAGCAGCCGGAGCAGACTGCGTTCCGCACCATTCTCTGGTTTACTGAGTTCAGCTAGCGCGCGCTACATACTAGCTCACGATTTCCGGCGGCCTCTGCAGTAATGGCAGGTCGCAATGCTCGAGAGAGGGCAGTCATCGCCGGCATCGCGACGAGTCTGTGATCAGCTCTACTTCTGGTATCCGTGCAGCTCACCGCAGGTGTGGATGCGCGACATGGGGCGTGAATGCTCGACAGGACTCTGTCGTGAGCTGCGGAACAACGCTTTAGCTCACTCCGACACCGATGCAGTATGAAGGCGTAGCTGCATCACAACAATCCTTCCTGACGAGCACTGCTGGATGTTAGCTGAAGTGGACGAGCCCACAGCTCACTTAGGCTCATCTGTGACTCGTCTGTGCGTCAGCTCAACGGGAAGCCCTACAGCTGTGCACGACGAACTGCTCCCCTCAAAGCCAGTGCACCATGTCATACGAGCATCATAGCTGGTGTCAGCTATGTCAAACGTCGCCGGGGAGCTCACCGCATCCCACGTCCATGCACCTCGGTAGCGCAGTGATGCTCATTTTGCAGATTGTTTAGGGACTCGTGGAGATTCCATCACACTGGAAGCCGTGCGTAAACGAGACAATGAGCTTCCAAGCTGTCGTTAGCTCGCAGTGTTGACAAACAGCACCTACTGTTATCTCTGTAAAGCATTCGATGAAAGCCCAACGTCGCTGTGGTTGCACGCCCATGCAGCAGCTCTCTCGGACCGAGCATTCTGTAGTCAGCTTGAACAAGAGGGAATCAGCTCACGTCACTCAACAAGAGGCCATCCATGCCCCACCGCGTCAATCTACCCTTCGGCATGCCCAGCATCCCGGTCCCTACCGCTCCGCCTCGCCGTTCCGAGCGCCCGCCGGCGCCGCTCTCGGCCGCACCCTCGCCGATCCAACCATAGCAAAGGTCTGATCGTATAACGGTTAGTACACAAGATTCTGACGCCGCCGAATCATCTCCGTACGAAGATCGGAAGTCGTTCTTGTAATCTGGGTTCGATTCCCAGTCGGACCTGATGAGTACGCCTGAGCCGTCGAGAGATGGCGAGGGCTGAGCTTTTTGGGTAATGCGAGGCTTTGTGGGGAGATGGGGGTGGCTGGGTTGCACGGACGTGATCGGGCGAGCGCAAGGCAGACGGTTCGGGAGCGGTGGCATTGCCGCTGGACGACCGTTGAGCTGATGAGGAGGGCAATATGGGAGCGACATGACCATAGCACGCCTGCGTTTGTGCATTGCTCCGATTCCATTCGAAATACAGCGCGATATTGCCAGCTGCCTGTCAGCTTACAATGCGACATACCGCGCAGCTCTCACCACATCGTCGTTGTTGACTGGTGTAAGCTACCGCTGAGAGAAAGGGTAGCTCACAGAGGGCACACGTCACACCGCATTCAACGACTGATGAATTCTCGCTGTCCATGTTCGCGTAAGTCCGTCTGCGACTGTTTGTCAGCTTGCTCTTTTGAAACCAGGACTGTCAGCTTACATCATGCGGTTGCCCAGTGCAGGGAGCGCTTCAGCTCGACATCTGCTGTTACGTTCCGCCCACAACACTGTGACTGCCACAGACCAACGCACTGTCCACTACCCGACTCCGGTCATGAGATAGCGGATTACTGCAAGTCAGCTCTGCCACTACGGTGTCAGCCAAGCTCACAAGGCCGTCCAGATCCCTAATTGCTCAAGTCTCGAATCGTGACTGAGTACTTGCTGACGCCTCGAATCGATACCAGGCGCTTCATTGCCGCTTGACAACATTTTCAGACGAGGTCGACTCTCTCACGTGCTCCTCATCGGAAGCAAGCTCTTGCAACTGGCTAATCATCCCGTCACATTGCCAAAGCCGGTGGGTGGGATACCTCTGCCAGTCAGCTGTCGCGGGAATGGAGATAGCTGCAGTGCACACACACTATAGTTCCGGCGAGTCCAATCTAGAAGTGTCAAATCTGCACGTCAGCTGAATATGACCGCTTGAACAGCTTCAATCCGAGCAGTTCTCACCGCCACGTTCCGCTTGACTGCATTGCTCAACCGATGGACCTGCCATCAGCTCATTCTCGACTGTCGCAGCAGAAGTGCCTACCTTACGGAGCGGGCTCAGCATCTGGACAACGGACCTGCCCGCCAGCTATTATCAGGGTAAGAAAAGCGGCGCACGTTCGGCTGCCAGCCTTTTGCTGTGTGGCTATCGCAGCGAGCTCACGCCTGCGCGGGGCCTCGGTAGGACCTGCCCGTTAGCTAATCACGGTATCAGGGTAGCTTCTCGACGTTGTGACCCACCTCGGCTGCGATGACTCGCTCAGTCTGCCTGTCAGAATCGACTGGCAGCCGCACCAACGCTGTCTCGCCCCAACTATCGCCTTGATGAAGATGGGTTCGACGGACCTGCCCGTCAGCTATCCAAAAGGGGCTCTGAGCTGCGCAGTCCCACCTGCATGAGTGTCAAGCCAGCTGACACGCCTATGCGTTAGCTGATAAAGCGAGATTGCAGCTGCAGAGGTAATGTTCCACACCTTCTAGGTGGAGGCAAACGAAAGTTAACGCGTCTGCTCATCAGCTACGCATGTCCCGGTGCAGCTGTGCGAAACTGACTTACCTCAGGCATTGTGGGACCGTCGATACGACTGCAAGTCAGCTAGGATGATCTTGCTCGTAGCCGTACCAACTTGCAGAGTCGACTCCCTCGATCCTGAGGCCACGGCAGATCTGCGCATCAGCTGCGTACTATGAAAGGGGTGACAGCACGATATTTACGGGGCCCACACTCGAATCTGACTTGCCGACCTGCCAGTCAGCTAACGGTTAAGCCATCTTAGCCTTACCAGGCCGACTCCAAGTCCCCACATCGTCTAGCTTGGCGATCGCAGCGGGGCTGTGAGTTAGCTGTACGCCGAAGCTTTGCAGCCGACAATGTGACCGTGACCGGCAGCAGCTCGAGCTCACTTGTCAGTCTGCAGAACTGCGAGTTAGCTGTGGGGTGAACTGTAGCCTGACCAAGATGACTTCTGATCTAAGGGGGCACGGCACATCTGCTTGTCAGCTCGTCATACAGGCAGGGAGCTGTACAATGCGTTATGTCGTAGACTAGCTTGAGCAGGGTAGGTAATCCGCGAACCTGCCGGTCAGCTACCAAGATATACTCCGCAGCCCTACAAGCGCGACTTCAAGCCTGAGTGTTAACGAAAGGGCTGTTTGTCAGCTGATGTCGAGGTGAATTTGGAAGCTGCGCGCCAAGCGCCCTACTACCTCAAGAATGGCGACCAGCGCGACTGCAAGTCAGCTACAGAGGGCTTGTCTTCAGCCTCAAACACCCGCCACTAACACCTTCAGCGCAGAGGATCATAGCGATCCAGCGTGTCAGCTACAAGCCCATGTTTTGGTAGCCGTACGATGTCTCGCCGCTATCGGGCCCTCGCTGTCCAGCTGCCGAGTCCAGGACGGCCAGCTGCAAGTCAGCTTCCGGAAGACTATTGTCCAACTGACCGTGATCGGGTCCAGTGTATCCTACCCAGACCACAGAGCTGAGCACAGCTCTGTGGTCGTCACAGAGTGCCCGTTGACATGAGCCATGCCGAGCACAAGCGACTCGATCGTTCCAGACTGCTTTCAGCTGCAAGGAATGCAAGCAGCTAACGGACCTGCTTGTCAGCTCTCCAAAGAGTCATCATAGCTTTGAATCACGATATGACGATTTGCAACGAACGTGACGCTACACCTTAAGGATGTCCTTGCCAGCTCCAGGAGTTTGCATCCCCTGGAAAAGACGTAGGCGGCTGCGCGTTAGCTGGGAAGGTCAACTCGACAGCTCACTCTCTTACTGCAGCGTTGATGAGCCGCTTCACTCGGTGATGGCGAGAGCAGCTTCGAAGCCTGGTCATCAGCTGAACGAACGGTGTGGCGAGCTGTACCGCGTCTCGTTGTCTCCAGGGGAGTCGGCACCGCGCATCTGTGTCGTCAGCTTCTCTTCTCGCCCAGGACCTAACTGATTGCTGTTGTGCAGCGAAACCTGGCCGTCTTAGCGCTTCAACCTCTGGCAAGCTTGTAAGATCAGTCTACGATGCCGAGGACGAGCGATCGCCCGGACTTTCTGTTCTCAGCTGGGATAGAAGGGGTTGAGCAGCTGACGTACCTGCTCGTCAGCTTTGGCAGAGGCCGCCAGCTCTGCCCTCACAATGTCATGGCACGCGACCGTGCCGCTGCGTTGAGAAGCCTGGTGATTAGCTTGTAAGGAGGCTTCGACTTCATCGAAAGGTGAGAGTCTCTCATTCAGCTCTGGGGAAGACTTACCAAGCTCACATCGACTCACGCTGTTTCACTCGCCAGTGAGCGGAATGGAAAGCCTGATCATCAGCTCCTTGGAGAGACTTGAAGCTGAGCCGACCGACACACCATGGCAGGAGCTGCCGAGTCCGCGTGAAGTTTGTGATATCGGGCCAAAGAGTCGTTGTGGCATATTCTGACTATAGCCAGCGGTGATAACGGGCTCATCAGATAGGTCGACTGTGCTCTCAGCTCACGCCGACTTCGAAGGAGCTAACGAACCTGACATCAGCTCAGCCACGAACCAATCGAGCTTTACCGTACCATGTTATAATACGCAGCAGACACACCCTTGCACGTGTAAAAGTGGCCATCAGCTCTCTTCAGCGAGGAAGCTCACACTCTGAACGCCTGTGAGTCAGCTGTCATAGATTGGGACAGCTCACATGGCCACATGCCATCGACGATGTAGCGGTAACGGCGTCTCTGCTTTCAGCTTGGGAAGACCACTTGGAAGCTGACGAACCTGTACATTAGCTTTCTCTTCACGGAGTCAGCTTTACCTCACCAGGGCATGACGAAAACGTGGAAGCCGTGGCGTAGCGCTCGCAAAGGACTGACCGTCAGCTCAGTAGACCGCCTCTTGAGCTCACACAACGCAGTTTGTCACTCAGCCACCGAGGCTGTGGCAGCTCGCCTGGTCTCGAAACGTGGATGATCTGGTTGCGACGGAAGTGTGGCCGGGTCTGCCTGTCAGCTGCCAGCGGGTTTGATCAGCTTTACCAAAAGCTACAGTCGGGGATGTCTCACTGCTGTTGCCCTGCTCATTTGCGAGCTAGTACGCGTGCTCGTCCAGTTTGATCCTACTTCGTATCCAGCGGAATCGAGAGCGGAGCCGAGTGGCAACTATTGCTGGCCCCGGTCGTGAGAGGACCCAGCAACTTACGAACTGGCTCGTCAGCTCAGGCCGTGGTTGCCTTAGCTACAGTACTCACTTGGCCCACGCCGACCCACGCCAAAGGACAGCGGTTCCTCCATGCAATAGCCAGTCCGTGGGCTCTAGATGCTGTGCCAGCTCACAGCAAAGTGCGCTGCTCAGAGTTAGCTGTACGGCGAGTTGTATAGCCTACATGGAAAGATGCCCTTGACTGTGATGGCCGCAAACTGAGGGCATGGCGTTCGTCCGGCCTAGTAGTAGTGCTCACCCCGGCGTGAGAGGGATGTTGTCAGAATCTCATAGACAGCGGACAGTGTCGCAGGGCTTTGCTGACGAGGTGACACTGCGCTCAGCTCAAATCAGTCAGTTCGGAAGCTGGCTGACCTGCTCGTCAACTCATAAGGACGCGCTGTAGCTGTACCATTGGTCCCACGCTTCCAGCTGACCAGCAGCACACTCTTTCGCCCTAGCGAAGATCTATCCATCAGCTTCCGCCGATTCAGCTTCCATCGGCCGAGATTACGCGAAGAGCGACTGGGGTCAGCTTGCAGTGAGCGCCCTAGCTCACCAAATTTGAGCTCTGCCACCTCTCTCCACCAGAGTCTGAGACAGGGGCTGAGCTGTAGGTCAACTATAGCTCAGGTATTGGAAGCTATACCGGGTGACACAGTGGAGTGGTTGGCGCTGTTGCCACTGACGCTTCCGAGCTTGAAGCGGTCGTCGTCAGCATGAATGGTCTGTCGACAGACGGTGGCGGAGGACGAGCGCGGCTGAGCAGAGGAGAGTAATCTCAGCTCAAGAGATCATGTGGGAAGCTGACGAACCTGCTTGTCAGCTACGCTTGACGTCGGGAAGCTGTACCATCTTCTCATTCACGCTGCCCAAGCATTCCCTCGCTATAAAAGAGCCTGGCCATCAGCTCGCGGCTTCCTCATAGCTGACAAGAAATGGGTGGCTGGAAGTCAGCTTTCTCCATGTAGAAAGGGAAGCGCTCACATGGCCTCATTCACAAGGTGTCTCGCATGTCGAAGCAGCCTGGCCGTTAGCTTTGGACAGCAACTAAGCTGCCACGATGCAGACGGCTGAGAGTCAGCTCTTCCAGCCGCTCCAGAGAGAGAGCTCATGTTAACTCATTCGCAAGCTGCTCCGCCTCTTGAGGCGAGCCTGACCGTCAGCTATCTGCGTCCGCCGGCTCGGCTTTACCGAGCAGTGTATTTCTACACCATTCCTGCATCGCTGATGGAGGGGAATGTCGAACTCGCTCCTTTCCACTGGCAGCTACTGATAGTTGTGTCGAGAGAAGAACAAGTGGTCGGCACTGCTGTTATCAGCTACTGGCAGCTACTGATAGCTGTGTCGAGAGAAGTACAAGTGGTCGGCACTGCTGTTATCAGCTTCAAATCGACGAACAGCTGACGAACCTGCTCGTTAGCTTTCTTCGATGACGCCGCAGCTGTACCATTACTCATTCTACGCGAACTTGTTGCGGTATTTGATGAAGAGCCTGTACGTCAGCTCTCGAATTAGTCGCAGCTGACACGAAACGAGTGGCTGAGAGTCAGCTTTTTCAAGCGATCGAAAACAACAGCTCACATCGACCCACTCGCGAGAGACCTGGCGTGTTGGGTTGCGAGCCTGACTGTCAGCGCAGTGGCTAAGCTTGAAAGCTATACTGAGCAGACGATGGCTCCGTATCGAGCCTGTTTTGCCGGCGGGTAGGCGTCATCGAGATGGTTTCTGTCAACTGCACAGCTGCAGGGAGCGGTTTGGAGCCTTGAGCAGCCTTGCACTGCAGCTATCAGCTCTGCGCACGGAACCGTCTGCCAGCTGACGCGCCTGCTTGTCAGCTTCTCGAAGGCCGTGCAAGGATACCGTCAGTTCACTTACGTCAATCCACTGCGGTATTGTGAAGAAGAGCCTGTACGTCAGCTCTCAAATCAGTCGCAGCTGACACGAATCAAATGACCGGCTGGGAGTTAGCTCTTCACAGGTAGAAGGTGACCAGCTCACATCGCCCCATTCATAGGATGTCCCGCCTGCTGAGGAACATGCCAAGTCTGGTCGTCAGCTCAGGATTGGTTTTGTTGGATGACTAGAACATACTCTCGGGCTCCGGCACGGCGGTGCCACTTTCATATAAGTAGTCCCTGCCGTAGCTGAATCTATGCATCGTACACTTCGTCACAACAACTTTCTCAGCTTTACCGAGCAGTAGATGACCCCGGCACCGTCTCTGAGATCATGCTGGTGGGAAGAGTCATCAACGGGGCTTCCACTGACAGGTAGCTGTGTTGAGAGCCGACCAGCTGGACCGACAGTGCTGCCATCAGCTCTGCCCATGGTCCCATTTGCCAGCTTACGGACCTGCCCGTCAGCTTTTCGCCGAAAGTGCGACAGCTTTAGCCTCAATCAGTCGGCCACAAGTCATTGCGATATCCGAGAAGTCTGCCCGTCAGCTGCCGAGGTCGAAGTCGCATAAGCTGACACAGAGATGGACGGCTGAGAGTCGGCTGCATCAGACTCCCAAGAGCTTACATCTCATCATGCGCTTGACAAGATTCCTCGCAAGTTGAGAGCGGTGGCTGAGCCTGGCTGTCAGCTAGACGGTTTTTGTTTAGCTGTGTACTGTAGTAGATGATGCCCAAGCGACCCGCTGTTCATACTGGAGGGTGAGGCATACAGCGAGGTGGACTCATACTGACAGGTAACGGTGACAGACGAGGGAACGGGTGATTCTGGTCTTACCTTGCCTGAAGGCTAAAGCTGATGAACCTACCAGTCAGCCACAGGTTGGGACCCCAAAGGTGTACTATCACTTCGTTCCCGCAAGTCGTTTGATGTTTCTGTTCGTTCAGCTCAAATTTTTCGGTCAGCTCACACAAAAGAAGTCGGTAGTCAGCTC
The DNA here is from genome assembly GCA_030347605.1 of Trichosporon sp. DN520. Lineage (NCBI taxonomy): Eukaryota > Fungi > Basidiomycota > Tremellomycetes > Trichosporonales > Trichosporonaceae > Trichosporon > Trichosporon sp. DN520. The sequence goes on along the minus strand of JASJUY010000029.1, from coordinate 68,217 downwards.
TCCCGATTACTTGAACAGCTACACCGGGTTCATCTGTACCGACTCTTTATCGACGAGACTCCCGCTCGCAACGCCGTGCAATGATCGGTTGGGTGATGATCATCATTGCGGTCAGCTTCCGAAAAAAGGCAAGTCAGCTGAACATACCATTGCCACGAGTGCTTCGTCGTCTCACCATGCCCGAAGAGTGGAAAGCTGGGTCCCTCGGCACTGCACTGCCTTGTCTGCAAAGTCATCTCCGTCGAGATGGTGTAGCTACACTAGAGGACATCGGCCGCGTGTCTTCGGTGGTCGTCTTTACTGCATTCAGCTTCGTCAAGTACCGCGGGGCAGCTAACCTCACAATCACCAATGGCTACAGCTCGAAATTCTGCCTTGATGCGGTGGAAACTGGATCTTCGGCACAGCACTTACAGTCTGAAAGTCAGCTCTAGGGCTGGAAGCTTTGCTAACTGACGGCGTGCCCCGGTCGATAATCGTCTTTACTGAGGTCAGCTTCGACAAGCAATGTTCAAAGCTGAACATACAGTCACCGCCGCAGCTTCGGCAGTGTCTTGGTGTGGATAAGTTGGATTTATCGCTACAGTGCTCTCCACTGGGAGGTCAGCTGTGGCGGAATCATCGTAGCTGTACCGAACGACATTGGCGGACATGTCTTGGTCGCTGATTGTCTTACTGCAGTCAGCTTAGCCGGAGTGCCCCACAGCTAACTACGTAGTCGCCTCCGGCCACAGCTTCGGCATCGTGTCTCGATACGGTGGACACTTGATTTTTCGCCTCAGCGCTGCCCAGTCTGAAAGTCAGCTTGGTGAAGTCTTCGAAGCTCTACCAAGTGACATTGACGGGCATGTCTTGAGAGCGTTCATCGTCCTTACTGCGGTCAGCTACAACAAGTGATGTGCAGCAGTCAACCATACAGTCATCCACAGCTCGGTGTCCTCTTTAGATGAGGCGGACGACTGAATCTTGCGCGACAGCGCTCTCAGGTCTGCAAGTCAGCTCTACGGGTAGTAGGTTGCTAGCTATACTGAATGACATCGGCGGCGTGTTTTCGATGATCGTCCATACTGAGGTCAGCTTCGACAAGCGATGTTCAAAGCTACTCGGCCTAGCTACCTTAGACGACATCGGCGACGCGTCTTCGGTGATTGTCCATACTGAGGTCAGCTTCGACTGGAGAGAATTACAGCTGCTCTACAGTCACCGCTACAGCTCCAGCATACTGCTTCGATGAGGCGGATATTGGAGGTTACGCCACTGACATCCAGTCTGGCCGTCAGCTTTAGCGGGGCTGAGCGAGCTGTACTGGATGACATCGGCGGGCATGTCTTGGTCGCTGATTGTCCTACTGCAGTCAGCTTAGCCGGAGTGCCCCACAGCTAACCACGTAGTTATCTCCGTATACAGCTCCGTATCCTGTCTTGATGCGTAGACCCGAAGTCTGGGCCACAGCGCTCTCCAGTCTGCAAGTCAGCTCCGGGGGAGATAGGCTTGCTAGCTATACTGAGTGACATTGGCGGTGTATCTTGGCCGGTGATCGTCCTTGCTGCCGTCAGCTTCAACGAACAGCCTGGACAGCTAACCACGTAGTCCCCTCTGGCCGCAGCCGCATACGGTCTTGTTGCGGTGCTGAACTCCTCGCCAGTGTGCTGTCTAAACTGCAAGTCAGCTGTTGGGGCACCCTCGAGCTGCACCGAATGACATTCGCGAGCGTGTCTTGAGAATCCTCTGATCTCTCTGAGGTCAGCTTGACCTGGAAGGTGAGAGAGCTGTGAACACCACCAGATGTCTTCCTCTTTATCTTTGCTCAGTGCTGATGTCGTCCTCGGATCTCTTCAGGTGCTTCCTGTCCTAATCCGCGGTTTGCGGTCGTGTTGGAGTGCGTCGAAAGTTTGTTGGTGAGAAATGAGGTTGTAAGTGAGTGAGAGAGAGAGACGATGTGCAGTGAGCAATCTGATGCTCGACGTGGAGAGCGACAGCCTTGACAGTTGTGATGTGAGTGACAGAGTGGCGACGTGCAAGCCAATCTGGGTGAGGTCGACGTGAAGAGTCGTAGCGGAAGCAGGCGCAGGGCGTTGCAAGAAGTGCGAGCAACGGAGCGCAGATCTAGGCTAAGACGCTGATCTGGTGTCACTCTGTGCGCCCTCGGTTCCGCCTGGCCGACATCTGGACCTCGTCAGTGTTCAGTGACGGCGTTGCGCTCATTCCTCATCCGTCATCGTGAGCCATCAGTCAAAAATCGTCAGCTCTGTCAGTGCTGCAATGTTGCTCCAAGAGTCAGGTCATCTTCTTCCTCCAAGCCCAGCACGTCGTCCCGCTGCAGCCCATTTCCAATCTACTTCAGACAATCCATTCTCATACACGGACTAAGATTACTGCTTGTCCTGGATAGGAATGTCCTTGCCGGTAGCCTGGGAGTTAGCTCATGAAGCATATGTTGGGTAGCTGGAGCGCACGGCCAGCCGTAGTCGTCAGTCGCCAAATCGCAGCTCGCCAGCTCGCGAGGAGATCCTGGGAGCCTCTCGCCAGCAACCGGGGCATGCGATCGGTCTGGGCTCCGGGCAACTGGGCTCGCGGACCTAACGGCCCTTTCGCTAACGACGGCTCGCGGGCCGAACGGCCCTCTCGCTGACAGATTGTTGGCGGGCCTAACGGCCCGCTCTTGTACTCACCGACTTGTAAGCCGAACGGACACCGTCCGAAATACGCTCGGTGGTGGCGGCGTCCTGGCCGTGGCCGAAGCGCTTGAGGACCGTGTCGACGCCCTTGTCTGGGGGTTAGCTATGGTCTGGCAAAGGATGAACGGAGCTTTCGGGGGAGAGCATCGTGTTCGCCTGGCTAAGATGACTCAAACGATCACCGCTCTCAGGGCGTTCCAAAGTAATTGTTTGGAATGCTGATAATGTCTCGAGAGCTATCCGTGGAGACACTGGAAAGCAGACATGGAAGGAGCGATCCAGGTGGCTGCAGCTTCCGAGGAGGGTAGCGACAACCACGCCGCCGCATCCACCATCTCTTCGCCGAGGCTAGAGCACCTCAGCCACAGCGAAGGATGGCAGGGAACAGCTCGCTCCGCTCGCTGTGATTACTCACCAAGAGCATCCTGCTGACCGGTCGACTGGCCCGTAGCGCCAGTCTGGCCAGCAGTCTGGCCAGTAGCGCCAGTGTTGCCCTCGACGGGGTTGGCACCAGTCTGGCCAGTCTGGCCAGTCTGCTGGGTGTTCTGGGTGTTCTGGCCCTGGTTCATCGAGCCGAGGGCGCCCTGAGCCTGCTTGAGGAAGTCCATTGTTGGTGTTTTGGTTTGGGTGGTGGTGAGTGAGAGATGGGAGAGATAAGAACAGCGCTGACACGATAGCGGGTGCTACTTATACCGTCTACCGGCTGGGATGATCTCGCTGGAGGGTGAGTGGGTGAGTAGGAAGAGTGGGACCTGATGCCTGATTGCCTGATGCGCGCTGCACAGCATAACCCGGAAGCATGGCAGTCCCTCACGCGCTTAGCCTGGCCATTCAACCAGACTGCGCCCGGAAGGTGATCGGATTACCCATAGCCCAATGCCCGGTAGCGTTGATAGGAGATCGAGACAAAGAGGCAAGGCGCGTCGTCTGAGGATAATCACTAGATACGCTGAGAAGAGGGCGCTGGCAGAGGGCGCATGGGATGACGTAAGTTCGATCGCCGGCGCGTGGTGCAATCAGAGCCTGGGCAGTAAAAAGGGCAACGCGTCGCCGGATGGATGGCAGAGCAGAGCGATCTGGATCGCCAGGGCGGAAGCAGTACTGCGTGACGAGCGCCGGAATCGTGCACCAATCCAAAGGTGAGTCTTGTTCGGCAGCCTGTAGTCGCAGTAGTGGGATCTCAGCTGCAATGAATCGCCTTGTCACTCGTCTGACCCTAATAAGCTGCTTCTCGCGACAGAGGGGAACGAGGCCATAAGTAGAAGAAGCTGGTGTAGGTCCGACTGGTACCACAGAGGTTGCTTCCGGCCGCACGACGGAATGGGTTCCAGCTGAAGCCGAGGCAGTCGACGAGGGCCTCCGATCGCCCGGTAAGGAAAGGGTGTTGCTTCAACGACAAGCGGAGAGCGTGTCAATGTCCTCGATGCACACGTGTTGAACACGTGTACACAGTGTCTGCAGATCTCCGAGACTCGGTCCCCATGCTCGGAGTCGGCGTCGATGGTTCAAATACCGTATTCCGAGGTAGAAATTATCTGAGCAGCCTGAGCAGACGAGCAAGCTCAAGACTGCTCAGCTGGCACTCGTCTGCCGGACATACCAGGCACCGGCACTGGCGGCGACGGACACGGACTCTCAGTCTCACATTCGACTTGTCCTCTCTCTGCTCCTTCGCTTCTGTTGACTTTGTCGGGTCGGTCCATCATCCTGTGGCGCTTGCTCTGTTGCTTGCGGACAGTGACTCGTAAGCCACACCAACTGTAGCTTGCGGAGGGCAAAGATGCGCTGGACAAACCACGTGCTTGGTTCACTCAGACGTCGCGCTCATGCTTTTGAGCTTCTAGAGCTGGCACTGACGCTGCAACAGTTCATTGCTGGATAACGCCAGTCAGCGGATCCGTACAGTCCGCCTGAATGTCAAGAAAAGCTTCATACCTGAACTGTCAATGCTGTCAAGCGAACTTTGGCTCCGAGATAGGCGCGAAACTGATAGGTTCCAGAGATCAACCGTGTGATTCCCGGTCGAAATTCTGCATAGCCTGAAAGGACTCTGCCCCAGCCTCACATAGCTCTACGTCGACCTCTGCCGACTACTATACTGCATCAAAGTCATCCTCCTCGCTCATGCATGCAACGGACATGTGGGGACCCCCGGGTCTCCCTCGGCGCCTCGCGCCTCTCGGCAACTTCAAACCCCTCTCTCGGTGGAGGCGGCGCCGGACCTTGCGCCCTGTGGCCCCTGCGCGGCCAGGGTGAGAGCTCGGCAATCGGGTTAATCCGAGCGAGACTGTAGCTCGGGTAACGCCCACCTTTGGGTCGACTCTGGCCACTAACCGGCCCCTTGCGTTCCTCATCCAGCCATACAGGCGGGCGACTTTTGCGAACGTGAGCGGGATCGTGCGTGTGCGAGAGCGAGCGAGCGAGAGCAGACCGACGTCGCTTCGTCTATCTATCTATTTTGCATTCGTTTGCATTCGCCTCTCACCTAGCTTCGTTGACGCCTCTCTCAAAGTCGCTTCTTGTCGCTTGCTCATTGTATCGACTTTGACACTTTCAACATCCACACGACGCGGCGACTTTCCAACCTCGCTTGTCAACGCCTCTTTGTTTCACGCGACGCGACCTACGCCCAAATTTCGCTCTCGACAAAGTAAACGACCACCAACTTCTGGATTTCCGCGCTTCTCACCTCCCCCATCTTCCTCGCCCACCTCCTCTCGCCCACGCAAGGTCGAGCCAGACCCAGGCGCCATGTCAACCACAACCCCGATCCCCGTCCCCGCCCTCTCACTCAAGAAGGAGCTTCATCCAGCGCACGAGCTGGGTCTGAAATGTCTCCTGGCCGGCATGTCCAACGCCGTCTCGGCCACGATCACGAATCCGGCCGACCTTGTCAAAGTCCGCCAACAGCTTTACATCAAGCAAGGAAGCGGGCTTAGTCCTGGCTTCTTCTCGACGCTCGTTGGCATGGTCAGGAGCGAGGGGTTCTTCAGCATTTATAATGGGGTTAGCGCTAGTATCCTCAGGGAGATGAGTTAGTGAGTATCAAGGTCTGAGGGAATGGGAGCGAGTGGGCGGTGAAGGGGGCAAGCAGATGGGAACGCAGTCATCGGGATAGGTGGTCTGCCAGGAGCTATCGGCCTCGGACGAGCTGGGACAGCCAGACGGCACAGCTTGCAGCCGGTCTCCCTTTGGTTCCAAGGCATCTCCGGCCACATGCAGCGGCTTCCATTGCCTCTGAGCAATGCTGAGTCGCACAGGACTCTGGAGTCTCAAAGGCTCACCTCATGATCACTGGTCTCATCCGAGAACGTCGAGAGTTTTCATCCTGAGTAACAGAGACATCCAAAGCTCGGGAGGAGATCAAGACCTGGGGAGTGTCAAGTGTCAGATCATTGAGAGAGGCAGTCTGCGAGAGACCCAGGCTCCAAAGAGACGTCCCTCCGCAGAACGTTGTGGATCAAGAGTGCGCGCTGACACCCAGCTCCGGCATCCGTTTCGGCGCCTACGACCTCTTCAAATCCGGCATCCTCTCCCTCTCGCCCGGCCTAGACCCACACTCAGTCTTCGTAAAGCTCGGCGCGGGCATGGGCAGCGGTATGCTAGGGAGTGCGATCGCGAACCCAGCCGACGTCCTAAAAGTTCGTCTTCAGGCCGTGGGCGGTTCCTCCCTGGGGCTCGTAGGCCAAGCGCGCGCCGTATATGGGGAGCACGGAATCGCAGGATTCTACCGCGCGGTCGGGCCGACCATCATCCGCGCGGGCATTTTGACCGCCTCTCAACTGGGTAGCTACGACGTGGCGAAACACTTCGTGCGCACGCATTACGGGCACGTCCTCCCCGAGGGCAAGTTTACGACACACCTAGCCTGTGCCGCTTTTGCGGGCTGGGCGTGCTCTGTGACTTCTGCGCCCGTCGATACCATCAAGGTCCGTATGATGAACGACAAGGTTGATCAGTATCGTAACGCCCTCGATTGTCTTTGGAAACTACTCCGTAACGAAGGGCCGTTGGCGCTGTATAAAGGGTTCTTTGGATGTTGGATTCGGCTGTGGCCGCATACGGTCATTAGCGTGACGCTGTTTGAGAGGTTGAGGGCTTATATGGGCTTGAACCCGATCTAAGGCGAGCGCAGCGAGCCTAGAGGAGAGCCAAGCTGGCCAGCTGGCCGGGGATCATGCGAGGGCACGGAGTCGACTCGCGAGGTCGTTTCGGTCGAAAGTGACTTGAGCGGCGGCGCTCGTTAGTCTAGGCTTGTCCAGCTGCGAGTGCCCAAGTCCGCGTCCGAAGATAGAGGTTTGTGGCCGGCTTGTCCGAGCGAGAGCGTGTTGTACTGCTTTGTACGCATTATGAATCTCATGACCACGACCACCTGATGATGTCAGCCACCGGGCCACGATTAAGCAAATCTGATGTGAGTTGAGTGAGGGGGTTGCCCAGGAATAGATGTCAATGCGAGGGAGGAGGGGTGAGTCGGAACGATTAGCAGGCTTCCGCAACGATGAGAGAAAACTGAAATGGGCACCTTCATGGGGGCTGTGCTTTGTACTGATACGCAGCTCTAATATCATTCTGAGGGGGTTATCAGCAAGTGGCTCGGGTGTGCATTTGCGAGTACCCGCCGGGTTGTGAAGTTACGACCGGGCACTTCATTATCCGGTCGACAACATCGTCTTATCTCTAACATGAGCCGAATAACTCAATCAGTGGATGCAGTCAGTAACGTTCAAGACAAGGTTATACAAAGCTTCCGATTCATTTTCAATGCTTTTATCTAGATTACAGACCGTAAAAGTCCGACTTAGGCGTCGCAAGCTAGCTGGAGTGGCGCCATCAGGCCAAACGCCTCACGAGGCTAGCGGTGCCACTAGGCCAAACGCCTCACTGCGCTCGAAAATCTCACTGCACACGAAGCCTCGCTGCGCTCGGCAATCAGCACGCTTACTTCCTCGACAGAGTCTCAGCAGTAGTGTTGTTCCAGTTCAGGTATACTATACCGGCATTGAGATAAGTCGCATAAGAGACCCACAGAGCGTAGGGGACAAGAAGGAACTTGGTGTTCGGGTTCGTGTCGAGCTTGCTCATCTTGGAGGTCATGTCCCAGACGAGGCCGGCGAGGATGCCGATGTTGCCGAGGGCGAGGACGGGGTTCTTGAGCTGTGACATTAGCGCACGCCGAGCGGAGCGAGGTGGGCGCGGAGAGTCAGAGCACCCTAGTCTGGTCTGCAGTCATGCTTTGCAGCTCTCAGTCATCGCAGGGTACTCCTCTCTTCACTTGTCATCACCTCGAGAGTCAGGATACTCACGCCGTACCTATTCTCGTCAGCGCTGGTCACAAACGAAGGATTAGACAGACTCTCGCCGACTGCGTCGGCTCGAGTCCAGCTCCACTCTACTCACATAGTAGGCATCCAGAGCAAGTTCAGGCCCAGCTGGACATAGTACTCTCCCAGCGCCTTCTCGGCCAGGTCCTTGGTCTCGAAAGTCGCGCCCATGTCAATAGCCGTGCTGCACAGGTACGAGGCGTAGCCCATCATGCCGTAGAGCGCGGTCCAGACGGGGCCGAAGGCCCAGTCGGGGGGAGCGCCGGGGGGCTGCTTGAGCGATTTGGCCCAGACGCTCTGCGGGTCGACTGAGAAGCCCGAGGCGATGCCGAGGCCGATCGGGAGGCCGACTGCGGGTGTCAGTATGCTAGCTCGGCGTGATCTCCGCCTCGTTCTGCTCCATTGCTATGGGTCGGCGGAGGAGAAGCTGCTAGACTCCAGTCCGCCAAGCCCGGAGGCTTGTTTGCGTGGAGCGAGCGATGTCCATTTCACTCCGACTGAACGCTGCCGGCCAGTCGTAGCTCCACTGCTAAAGAAGCTGCTACTCACCAGCAAGGAAGGGGTTGCGCGCAACGTTGAGCAGAACTTCAGGAATAGGCGCCATGGTGATTAGTGTGGAGGGCGATTTCCCCCATCGGAGCAAGCTTATATACTCCCAGCCCAAGCGTACGCACGTTAAGCTCAGCCTGACAGTACTGCGGTGTGCTTGCTCTGTATGATGTTTTGCTGCGCTGGGAGTGTACCTTCGGGAAGGGGAAGAAAACGGGCAAAGTGACCACAGTGCCAGGTATGATGTCATCGTCATCTCACAGGCTCCATCCAGGCTCATCCTCTTCCCTGCCCACCCTTCCGGCCTATCGTTTGTCTAGCGCTTACTGGAGCCTGGATCTGCATGCAGCCCGTCATGGAGTAGACCAGCCTCCCTAGCACGCTGGGTTGGGCGCGACGTGATTCGACGCGTCCGGCGTCTGGAATGGCTCGGTGCTGATCGACGCCGCTGTGGTCTGGTGAGCGAGCCGTTTCACAATCTGATAGGACCGAGCTGTCCCCCAGCTGCACTGTAGTAGCGAGACATGCCCGTTACATCATATGCGTGTGCCGAGCTGCCGCGCGCTGACGAGTCCACGCTCTGCTTGATACGAAACGGTGCTCCCAGCAATGCGCCAAGACCCAAGATACCGTGCATACATGCCGCTCTACGTCTGCCACTCCGGCTTCCTCTTCTCGAAGAACGCCTTGATGCCCTCCTGCGCATCGTCAGCCCTAGCATGCAGCGCCATAACTCTGCCCGTCCACCTCGCCGCCTCCTCATACCCGTCTCCGGGGGTATTGATGCCAATCTGCGTCCAGTACGCCCACTTGCCGAGGGCGGTAGGCTGGCCCGGTCCCTGTGCGAGAGTGTTGATGACCCAGTCGACGCGCTCGCGGAACGCGCGCCCAGCCGTATCCGTACTCTCCATATGCTCGGGAACGGGGACGATATCGATGAATCCGCTGGCGTTGGCCTGCTCGGCCGTGATCTGCTCCGCAGTAGCGAGGAGGCGGTACGTGAGTCCATTGCCCAGTCTCCTTGACACGGCAGTCGAGGGCGACGTGCACGGCAGCCCGATCGTTGCGCCAGGCAGGCGGACGGGCGTATCGGCCAGAGCGATCGGATAGTCGGCCGTCATGGCGAGCTGGAAGCCGGCAGCGGTCGCGAAGCCCTGGATCGGGGCCACGACTGGCGCCGGGCTGTGTCGCAGCAGGTGCATTACCTCTGCACACAGCGCAAACGTCTCCTTCACTTCCTCGTGCGGCAGGCGGGCGAGTTCCTTCAGGTCGTGGCCCGAGGAGAACACTGGTCCCTCGCTACGCAGGACAAGGACGTTGGGCAGGTTGGCGCGCTCCTCCCGCCACTTTTTCGCTGAGAGGAGCCAGTCAAACTCGGCATCGTTCGCTTCCATCTTGTCCAGAAGAGACGGCTCGAATGGCGGTAAGATCAGGAGGCGCCCACTCGACCCCGTCAGCGCCGTCGTCAGCTGAGACTTCAAGTCTCGCAGGACGGCCAGCGACAGCGCATTCCGCTTAGCGGCATTGTTGATCGTGATGTAAGCCGCTTTGGCGGGGAGGGCGGGCAGCGTCATGGCGGGTAGTCGGACAGGCGAAAGTTTGGAGAAAGTCAACAACAGAACAGAGCAGGCGCCAACATTGGTCGACCACCGGCATGGCGTGATCGGATGGACGCCGAGGCGCCGAGGACGGACCTTCGGCTAACTCCGCAAGACCCGTTTGCCATCCGCGTCCTACATGAGGGTCGCCTGCGTCCTCTGGTGCATGGACGCCTGCGTGCCCTGTCCTTCGCAGAAGCACGCCGACCGAGGTCAACCTCGGTGATGAGCCTTGGCACGATGAGCTGATAAGATAGCGCCGAGACACTGGTTCGGCTCACCGATCCGAGACCACCTCCACCTCCACTACCACAGCGGCCATAATGCCGCCTACTTCATCGCCCAAGCTCCATTTTGACTGATAGAGTGCATATACAAGTTTCCAATTAACCCGGCGCAGCGGCCATTTACTACTACCCATATATAGTCGAGGGAGACCCAGCCAAAGTCCGAATGCTCGCCTACCTATCGATCTAAAAACTGAGCGAAACTGAAACTAGAGAGACAATGATAATGTGTGCCACTTGATCCCCTGTGGCGCACCGCCAATTAATCTTACTCCTTCCCACGGCATCCAGACACGCCTTACTCCTCCGTGTCGTCGATCTCGGTCGTGCGGAACTTGCGCGCGGGAACCCTGCGGAGGAAGAGCAGGTCGAGCTCGCGCATCGAGCGGCCGCGCATCTCGGGGAGGCAGAAGAAGCTCCAGATGGCGCCGGCGAGACACGTGCCGGCCCAGAAGAAGGCGGACTTGGGGCCCAGGTTCCACGCAGTCGGGTTCATGAAGTACGTGTTGAGCACACCGGAGACGATGGACACGACGTTGTACGCGTTACGGGCCAGGCCTACCGACTTGGAGCGGAGGCGGGACGAGGACACCTCTCCGACGATGCAGTAGGTGAGCGGGCCGATTGTGAAGTCGTACGTGAAGACGAAGATCATGACGAGCGCCGACTGGCCCCACTTGGCGTTCGTGTTGTGCGTGAATGCCAGACCGCCGATGATGACGAGACACACGAGCATGCAGAACATGCCGGTGACGAAGGGGATACGACGGCCAAAGTACGTGAGCGTGATCCACGAGAGGACAGTGCCGGTGAAGGCCATGAAGGTGACGCCGAGGTTCATGTTGAACGAGTTGTTGACGTCCATGCCGGCACGCTGGAAGAAGTAGACCGCCTGACCACAGAGAGGCATACCGCAGAGCTGCTGGCACATCCAGGTCATCATGCCGATGAACGTGCGGCGGCGGTCGACACCCTTGAAGCAGTCGGCGTACGAGATACCCTCAGAGTGCTCGAGCTCGATCTGGTTGGTGCGGACCATCATCGCCACGGTGGCGTCGACGTCGACATCGCCAGTCTTGGACGAGAGGCGGGTCACGCTGCGCTTGGCCTCCTCGAGGCGGCCCTTGCGGACGAGGAACCACGGCGACTCGGGAGCCAGAGTGACCAGGATGAACAGAGGGACGGGCCACGCCCACTGGACAGCGAAGGCGACCTGGTACGCGAGGTCACCCTTGATGCTGTTGGCGCCACGAAGAATGCCCGCAGCGAGGATCTGGCCGATGACCCAGCAGAGGTTCACGTAGGTCGTGAGGTAGCCACGGAGACCAATCGGGGCAACGTCGGTGGCGTACGAGACAGCAGACGACGAGAAGGCTCCCCATGGGATACCACAGAGGAGCTCACCGACGAACAAGGTCTGGACGTTGGGCGCGAAGAAGACGATGAAGATGAAGCTCGTAAGCAGAATGAGGCCGATTTGGAGCGTGCGCTTGTAGCCCCAGCGGTCCTGCATGATACCAGCAAAGTAGATACCGCTGTCTGTCAGCGAAGTTCGCCACGGCTGTTGGGTGTGGTGATACGGTAGACTGATGGCGCTAAGATTGACGCCACGCAGCTAGCGTGTCGACTTCCGCACCAGTGGCGCCGGCTGATCTGATCGATCCCGAGCTCTTTTGTTTCACTCACAAGAGACAACCGAAGTTGGGCGCCTGGTTAACAGCGAGCTGCCACGCGGGCGTGAGCTGGTAGTCCTCCTGGCCATCGACGATTCCGTCGTAGTGGCCGAACTTTTTACGGAACTGCGGAAGACCAAGGACGTTTCCGAGGACGGCAGTGTCGTAGCCCTCCATGACTAGATGTCAGCGGTAGTCAACCCGGCAACAACTCACTGATGAGGAGCGAGATGGCAAAGGACCAGAAAGCAGCGGTGGGGTACGCCTTGAGCGAGCCGATGAGGCCGAGAGCACGCTCCGAGTCCTCGGCCTTGATGGCCTCGGCGCGGATCGTGTCCCACTCAGTGGTGCCCTTGTCGACGACAGCCTCGATGTGGGCCGGGGCATCCTTCTCGTCGAGAGAGAGCTTGTCGCTCTGACCGTACGGCACGGTGGCCGGGGTCACTCCAGTCTTCTCGTTGTCGGCCATGACGCCGGTGGTGGTGGTCGGACAGGAGATGGGAGGGGGTGAGAGGGTTAGGTGTGGTGCTCCAGCAGTAAGAGTCGGAGGCTGGTAGGAGGAGGAGTTGGGCTAGATGAGTTGGGCGTCTGTGGGGACTCGATGTGTCGCGACATCGCCTGATATATGAACTCCGATGAGCCCCGCCGCGACTAGTGGACCCCGCTGGCCCCCACTGCACATCATCTCAGGAGACCCGTAGGACCCGGAGGAGCGGATGTGGGGAACCCGACACCTCATGACGGTCCAGGCAGCGCAGGCAAGGTCAGGGAGGTTGGGGAGGTATCGTTGGTCCGGAGAGTGAAGGAGTGCGCGCGCGTGAGGAACAGGATAGGAAAGCAGGCAGGCAGGCGGGCGGCAGTGGTCGTGAGATAGGTGGGGCGGGGCACCTGATTAGCTGGGTCGCCTGTTTGGCTTGGCCAGATCGCGCTAGATGCGGGCGATGCGGGCGAGGCGCCAGAAGCCAGGAAGCTGGAGGAGGAGGAACATGGGACGGCAGAGTGTGCAGGAGGACCAGATGCTTAGCGGGCAACCCTGAGCGTTGAGGGGAGCAGGGGGTAACTGCCGCCTTGCTTCTCCCGCCTTGCCCAGTAATGTTCCGCAGAACGTGCAACAGCTGCTCACAGGAGATCAGGAGAGACAGGAGAGGAAGAGTACGCAGTGTCCTGAGGGGGACCTTGTGGAGTACCTGGGACGGCATGTTGTGGGCTGGGGGTCCAGGAGATCAGGACATTCACGGGCCGAGCCCGACTGCTGCCAGCAGAGATCGGTGTCACGCCGCGTTCATGCTTAGCAGTGTGCCTTGGAACCGGCTCTACTCCTGGCTCTCGAGCGACATCGGCCGCCTTGCCGAAGTTGGAAATCGGCCGTGCCAGCGACACACGGGTAGTGAGTGGGTAAAGTGGGTTCACGCTTGCACGCTCTGCAGATCTCTGCACGCGACCTCCTCTGCCACACCTCACCGTTACAGTTTACGCTCAACACCGCTCAGCGTGCGACACTCTATCGTCCATTCACGGACTGAGTGCATGCCCGCGCCGCTCTGCACCCAGCGCCCCAACACGACTGCTGGGAGTGGGCCCCCTAGAAAAGCAATGTCCGGTGGGAGTCCGACCTTCCAGACTGCACACCGCAGGTATGGCATAGTCGGTCCGCTCCGCGTGAGAGGTGTTGGGAAGGCACCACGCGCTTCACATCGACACTTGTTCAGATGAGGTCCCATCACATGGGGCCGGTGACTTCCTTGGCGTTGTTCTGGGGGACGCGCACGGAAGATTGCCGCGAGCTGTGCTGGACGTGCTCGAGCCAGAATCTCGGTGGCGCGCCGGGGGGAGGTCGGCTCCCCTCCGAGACGCCCCAGGGTGAGCCGGCAAACGACGGCATCGCGCCGACAACCGTATTCGAGATCTCAGGACGACGCCGCAAAGCCATTGGCGCAGAGATCTTTGAAACCCCGTTTGCAGATGTCGGGCCCTGCAGAACCCTGCCCAGCTCGTCCCCATCGGCCCGTTTAATTGAACATGGGCTCACCATGCAGGACGTGCGCGGTGAGCTCTGACTGGTTGGCTCACGGTCGTCGTTCCACAATGGTGCCTGTGTCCCCAGTTTAGGATTTCCCTCAAGAGCTTGAGGTGCAGCGAGTGGGGCCGAGGAGCGAGGAGCGGTGATGGCTGCCAGCTGCTCACGGTCTACATCCGTCTCATCCGCGACCATGACGTATGGAGGCTTCAGGCGTCATGCTCCTGTTGTAACATCCGAACAAGGCGCTCGTTCACGCACGTCTCAGCTTTGTTCGGGAGCCTCGGACCTTTCACTTGAACATCGGAAAGGACGGCCGGGCATGAACCGGTGCTCCTCCGGGGCCACAATCCATCGCGTCTCTTCTGCCAAATCACGAAAGCTCGTCTCAAAATGCTAGAAGCAACTCCACGTCCCGTCTGTCGCGGTGGGGAATGTTGCGCGGTCTGGCCCCAAACAGTGGGTCGGTCCGCCTCCGACACCTCTGCTGACCGCCAAGCGGCACAACATCCTATTTCGAATGACTCCTCAGTGTGCCCCGAATGCGTCCCGGGATATAAATACGTCAGTGGCGGTCTTGGGAGTCACTCGACGTCGCACAAGCATAACATGTTCGGGCCAGAATGATCGGAAAGGAAGAGTGGAACGTAGATCACTTGGAGAGGCACGCAGACCTCCACTCACAATGACGCTGACCTCTGGAAAGTGGGCAAGTGATCGCCATTTCATTAGCAGGCTCATGGGCCCACTCTTCACGTTTCGAACGAATAAGTTGACGCGGCGATCCCGGTTACGTCACTAACGCTGTCTTCGAGTTGCACACGGCTCTCCGTCGACAAGTGCGCTGACACTGGAGAGGCTATATTCGACACTGGCCCTTACGCTACTTAGCGAGCGAGGAGTACGGAATGCTGGGGCCATTTCAGACGCACTCTCAGGAATGTTCGTTACCTTGAACTCAATCTCACATGACCTACAGCTGCCAGGGTCACTTTGTTTCTCCGAGGGCGGAACAGACGCTGTCATGCTCATACTCTCACTTAGCCATCTCACGAAGAGCTGACCTGAGATCTGATAAGCCAATGCGTCATGGATGGTTGCCATCCGGCACTCCCCACAACAGCCCTCCTCCGTTGGGATCAATGCAGCCAGGTGAGTAAGACGACGTTGATGGTGAAGAGCGATCTCTGCTGAGTTCGACCCCGACGGAGCATATCGGGATGGCAGTGTTGAGACGCTGAAGTGTGGATTCTTGAACATGGACTAACAGCAGTGTCAAAGTGGATGTAGAGGAAGCGCTGTTGATGCGACGCTCGGTGACTTGATATGATAGCTCAGATAAGGATCAGTCTGTGCCATCGTATCGAGGTCACGTCGGAACCGAGACAACATCGTGGACGGTGTTCTCCGCACTGACGAGAACAACGCCGTCGACGACAGCAGAAGTTGCAATTCAGGAGCTAGTAACTCACCGCAGGCTCCCCACAGTGCCGTTAGTGCGCCGCGGCCTTGGTCAACGCCCTTGGATCCCAGGTGCATCGGTGCGGCGTCGGCATCCTCTCGCCGAGAGGGGAATGTCGAGGCTCGTGTCGGTTCCGACAGGCATTATGCTCGCAGTCCCAGCGCACGGTAGAGCCGCTCCGAGCGCGCTAATGGGCGCCGTTAGCACCCATGCTTCTGACTGATCTCGATCGCCGACCAGTCGTCGTCTGCATCGCTTCGTACACGTTGCTCGTCGCCTACCGGCCGCTATGCGCTCTCTGCCCTCTACAGCGTCCGCGATCCGCGAGCCCAGATCAGGGCAAGTGCGCCCTCCTGTGCGCCGTAACTCACAGTGACGATCTCGGCTTATGAGCACCGCCGGCGGTTGATCTGCAGCATCGCACTCTGCAGCCGTCTCGCAGCTCATTAGAGGGAAGACTCGTCCTACCGCATGTTTCTTCATCGCACCAACACCACCTCTCGGAGACTCACAAGCACTAGCCTCTCAACATGAAGTCCGGCGTCTTGACAGTCTTCTTCCTTGTTACCTCGGTCTCCAGCGCCGCGATCCCAGCTGCCTCGGGCGAGGACGCTGCCCCTCGCCACCTTTCGCCTCTCCTCAAATCGAACGCTCAGCGTCATCGTGCTACAATCGCCATCGACGTCTCCCCGCCGGGCCTTGCGACCCTGGACGAGCTGGGTCAAGCCGAGAGCACCAATGATCTCGACAACGACGGTACAGAGGTGCAGCTCGTCGACAACCGTGAGCGTGAAGGCAGACGCCCCCTCCAGGCCGGACACAGGGGTCACGACGATGCCAATTCGAAAGCCGACGGCTATCTCAGGCGCAGCATCAGCGAGTTCGACATCTCTGAAGTGGCCAGAATGGGCTAGCTCACAGGCCTGTCTCATGCCATCTTGGGGAGGAGAAGGAGTTTCTCGAGCATGACTGGGACTAGGTGCCAGAGCAAGTCCGCATGGCAGGAGGATATTCTGGGACATCAAAGTCATGGCGATCTGAATGCACACAATGCTAGCCTCGCAGCCACTGACGTTTGTCGCCCGATCGTGTGGAATGCTCACGGCACCTCGACAGCGCCCGCGCCGCAGATGGCATCGACGGCGCTCACTAGCGCGTCCCTCGCACTAACTCACTCGACGGCTCTGCTGACCTGCTGACACCTGCCAGCGCAGCAGCGCACCTCACGCGACTGACTTTGCGTTGCGTTATAAGGCAAACATGAGCCGACAACGTTTTCCTTTCTTCCTATTCCCCTCCTCTAACTCTTTCTTCCCTTGCAGCTCACTCCTTAACCCCCAGACAGAGTCGCGGACGTCTCCTTCAACCCCCACCGACAAATTACACTCTCTATAATGAAGACTCAGTCTCTCTTTCCCGTCCTTCTTGCACTCGCCACCGCGGCTTCGCCCCTGGCTGCACCTCGCCATGTCCTTCGCCGCTCTGCTTCCCGCTCCATCAAGGCCGACTCGCTCAAAGTAGACGCTGAGATCGAAGCGGAAGTCCAATCCCGCTCGGCCTCTCGCTCTCTCGACGACAGCTCTCTCATCGAGCTGGACGTTGTCGGTGTCCTTCCTCGCTCGGCCTCTCGCCGCTCCCTCATTTCACAGCCAATGTCGGCAGCGGTAGCGGCCGATGTCCTGTCTCACCCTGCAATCGCGTATTCAGACGGCACTGTCGTAGCCGCTGACTTGGGCGTGGACGTTTCTGTTCCCCGCTCTGCATCTCGCCGCGGCCTCATCCCCCAGTTAGTCTCGGCAGCGACAGAGGCCGAAGTGAAGACTCAGGATGACGAGTCCAATTCGATCGCCAACGATGTGGCCTTCGCATTGGACGTAGACATTGCCGTTCCTCGCTCTGCATCTCGTCGCTCGGCCTCCCGCCGCGGCCTGATTCCCGAGTCCGTCTCGGTAGCGACAGAGGCCGAAATCAAGTCCCACGATGACGAGTCCAATTCAATTGGCAACGATGTAGCCTTTGCATTGGACGTAGACACTGCAATCGCTCGCTCTGCATCTCGTCGCTCAGCCTCCCGCCGGTCCGCCTCGCGTCGTTCGGATCCCATCAAGGTCGAGCAGCCCATCGAGGGCATCGAAGCGGACGCGGATCCTCGCTCCGTATCCCGCCGTTCCGCGTCTCGCCGCTCTGCATCGCGCCGTTCCGCATCGCGTCGTTCTGTCTCTCGCTCGCTCGAAGGCGTCTCCATCAGGGAGTCAATCAAGGCTGACGATATTCACAGTCCTTCGGCCTCCCGTCGTTCTGCCTCGAAGCGCTCTGCCTCCCGTCGCTCTGCTTCCCGCTCCTTCAACCACCTCCCTCTTGTCCAAGGCACTCGCATCGTCCAGCCCGGCGACGAGGTCGAGGACCTTCTCGAGCTCGAGGCAGTCCGCCCTCTCGGTCACGGCAAGCGCGAAGAAGTCAAGCGTGAAGAGGTCAAGCGCGAGGAGGTCAAGCGTGAGGAAGTGCGCGACCTCCACCTGCCTCACGATGAGCACTTCCGCGTCATTCGTGTCAAGCGCGGCCACTACTTTACTGGCGACGACGTTCTCCTCCCTGCCGAGGCCATCGTTGACGGCTTCGACGTGCCGCGCAACGCCCGCGACAAGCTCAGCGCCAGCGTTCCCGAGGTACCGGCTGTCAAGTGCTCCGAGCCGTTCGAGGTCGGTGGCGACTGGGACACGTACAAGCCGGCGGAGGGCTGTGAGCTCGAGTCCGACATCGCCGAGGGCCGCCTCCACGCGCGCGACGATCCCGAGTCTGACGACGAGGAGCCTGACTGGGAATACGAAGGCGACGAGGGCGTCGACGATTACGAAGACGACGAGGGCGAGGAGTTCTACGACGATGAGGGCGATGACGACCTGGAGTGGTGCGACTAGGCCGCTTGATTCTGTTAATGACGACCTTTACGACTTGCGACGATAACGACATTCAGCGACCTCGCTTGGACAGCAGGACATAGCCCATAGAGCCTCCCATGCCTGATACTTGTAATGCATTCTAGTGGTAACCTTTGCCTGAAGCTGCTGCTGTGAGACCGAGGAGGTGAAAGACGGGCGGAATATGTTCGCCCTCAGACAGAGCACGCAGAGCAGTGAAGGCGAGCATATTACTTTGACGCAAATCAACTTGACATATATCCTCCCCCAGTCCACCCCTTCAGCCTTACGTCAGCATCTGACAATCTACTTACGGCGCACGGCGGTGAGAACGCCCAACAGTGACTGCACATCAGAGCGTCGATGACATGCTGCGGGATACATATGCATAGTGACCCCCTTTGTAAGTAGTCCAAAACCTTATGAACTCATGCCTTCAAGTCTTCGCTTGGCTCTGTCGTCAACCGGACCCATAGACCGGTCTTTGTGCATCGCCCGCTATGCCGGCTTCCTGCAGTCAGCCACTGCTCAGACCCACGCCTCTGGGAATCGGCCAAAGAGGCTGAGACACTGGGCCAACCGTGCTTCGCAAAATCATATATTTCACACAAGATCTGATCTGAGAATCTCAGAGCAGGCCTCTGCGCCCTGCCCCACTTATGCGAGGAGGAAGCGAGGTGGTGCGTGTCGCCCTGAGACTGCAATATATAACCAGACGCCAGCTATCGTCAACAACTCTGCACTCTACGCTCTCCTATAGACTACGTCCTCACGCCACCCGTCATGTCCTCCACCGGCGCCAAGCAGAGGAATCGGCATGCAAGTAAGCAAGTCCGAACGACTACGCTCACGCCAGTCTTCATCTCGGCGCCGGCCATGGGACATTTGATGCCGTTGCTGCACCTCGCACACTGGGCGGCACAATCTGGCATCAAGTCGACATTCATCGCCTCGGACATCCCACTGCAGCGTGCACCGAAGATCATGCATGAGAACCTCCACTTCGTTCCCCTCCCAACGGTTGGTGTGACGTATGAAGACTACGCCAAGGGTCCCGAATCCGTTAGGCCTCTGTATCGGCAGATGGTCGGCCCAGCCACAGCAGAATTGGAGCGACTCGCCGTGGAGGGTGCGACTGCCGTGGTCGCTTCGTCTTTCATCTTCTTTGCACCAGCCGTCGCGAAACTCTTGGGAATGCACTGGACGACACTTGTTGATGTGTCGCCCGTCGCGGCGGCGGTGTGTCTCCGGATCGCAGCTGCTACGGAAGGCAGGGGACCGCTCGAGCGATTGGGTCCTGAGAACCTCGGGCTCCCAGGGTACATGGACATTGGGACGCAGGACATTGAGGCCAACTACGGCGAGAAGGGTCTCACGACGTCCGGCTCGACAGTCTGGCTCGCAAGAGGGTTCGCAGATCTGGTCAAGATGAGCGATGCCATGCTCATCAACGCTGTGCCCGGGTTAGATCCCGACTTCGACGACTCCAAGCTCGGCTCGCGTATCGGTCCTCTCTTCCGACATACACCCGGCGAGCTGCCACCCGACCTCGCGAACTTCCTCGACCGCCAAGCGCCGCGATCGGTGGTCTACATCTCCTTCGGTACGCTGTACGAGTGCGACGCCCAGCTCGCCAAGGAGATCGCCGACGTCCTCCGAAAGACCGGCGTGCCCTTCATCTGGATCACGGGGGCGGAGGTCGATCCGCTCTGGACCGGCATCATCTCTGACTGGATGCCCCAGGCGGCCGTGCTGCAACATCCCGCCATTGGACTGTTCTACACCCACGGCGGGTGGAACGGGACTCTCGAAGCGCTCTCGGCTGGTGTGCCGATGCTCCTCCGGCCAACGCAGGGTGAGCAGTGGCTGACCGCCCGCGTGCTTGAGGAGAAGTACGGCTGTGGCCGCCGCGGTGGTCCCGAAACGATAGTCGACTGGACGTCTGGAGGCTGGGCGAAGGAAACGGAGATAGCAGCCCGTCTCGCGGAGAAGGTCAAGGTCGCCGAGGCGGAGAGCGAAGCAAACTGGGCCAAGTGGGTCGCGGCCGCGTTCCCAGCAGCCTAACCTAGGCAGCCAGCGTATCAGATAACGCCGTTACGTTACCTCTCCTCCTCCTGTGCAAGCTTTGCCGTATCAGATAAGTGCGCATGCTAATAAGCTCACTACCGTGCTCTTGGCATGCAACATGCTTGATCCGGTCCGGGCTGACCGAGGTCGTCTGAGCATCCTGAGCATGCTGGGCTCTATGTAGGCCGACGTCCCGGGGCTCAAATGCTCACGTCGAATCGCAGCACATGCTACGGCCGGCCTAGGCACGTTCCTGGGCCGAAATGTCCTGAGCCAAGAAATTGACCGCAAGCCATACAGGGTTTGGCTGTTTGCTGCGTTCGAAACCACCCGAGGCTGCTGCTGCTGGGGGTGGACTTCTCCGAGGCTGTGGTTGAGGATGGGACTGACCAGGTCAATGTCAAGCTCTTTTCTGGATCTGTGTCCTTCCACTAGAGAGGTCAGGTGAGCAGTTGGGCCATGTCGAGCAGAGTCTGGCCCTTCAAAGTTCGGTCACAAGACTTTCTATGTCGGCCGGAAACTGCTGCAACCTGATTCGTGCGCATTAATCGTTATTCATTATAGTCTACGGGCATCTAGAGAACGGCAGCAATGACGGCGGCAGCAACGGCAGCAGCCGAGATTCCGACGGCACCGGCACCGCCAGCGGCCTGAGGGGTAGGAGAGGCAGCAGCGGGCGAGGTGGCACCAGCAGGGGCGGAGGTGGTGGCAGCCGGGGAGGTGGCCGCGGCGTTACCGTTGCTGGCCGGCGAGGCAGTGGTCTCAGCACCACCAGCGGCAGCGGGAGACTTGGAGGGAGCGTTACCGGCAGACGAAGCAGCAGCCTTGTCAGCAGACGAGGCAGCAGCAGACGGCTTGGCGTCCGCCGACTTGCTGGCCTCGGCGGACGCGGCAGGAGAAGCCGAAGCCGAAGGGGAAGCGGAGGCGGAAGCGCTGGCGGCCGACTTGTCGCCGTTGCCGCTATTGTCGCTCTCGGTCGTGACGCCCTCCTTGCCGCACATCTGCTTGCTCATGCCAACGTACTGCTGGACCGTCTTGGCAAAGTCGGGGTTCTTCTCGTTGACACACTCGCCACACTTGTCAGCCTGCTTCAGGAGGTCGGACGTGCACTGCTCCATGCAGCCGACCGTGTCGGTGCGGCAGCCGAGGGCCCAGTCGGCGATGGGGTTGCACTCATCCTCGCAGTTCTTGAGCCAGTCCTGGCGGGGAACGAGGATGTGCGAGGCGGAAGCCGAGGCGGCTGATGGTTAGCGCTGCGCTCATGTTCGTCAAGCGCGAACAACTCACCAAGAGCAGCAGTGAAGAGGACGGCAGAGGCACGCATTTTGTTGTTTTGGGTTCGAGGTCTTTGCGATGAGAGGAAGTGAAGAATCGAAAAGTTCACAAAGTTTGCTCGCTGACTTATCTGATAAATGCGAGTCGACGTTCAACCGCCGGCGTCTGCCGATGTCCGGATGCTTTGACAGGTCAGTGCGTTGATTTGCCTTTGGCTGAGTCAAGGTTATGCTCACCCCGGACACAAGCGACTCTCTCCAGGGGCTGCACAGGGGATCGGATGCGGCCTTTTTCCGCCACATCGAGTGGCTTGAGAAAGTCTGCTCGGCCATGGTGAAGAGCCGGGATTTTGGCGTGGAACTGTGGGAGGAACTGGACGTCGTGTGAGGGCCCCTTGAAGAATGCCAAGCCCGCGCCGGCCGATACGTCTTGGCGCTATTTTCGACCTTATATTCGTCGCCTGTTGTTGCTCTTGCTGTCGGAGCCCGTGACGAGGCCGTGCACTAGGCTGTGCACTGCGTCGGCCGCGATGGACATCATGTGATGGCCCGACGCCACCAGCATCGCTAGTCCGGAAAGACGAGCCATGACTCATGCATGGTGGCGAGCAAGTCATCATGAAGAAAGGTTACCAAGTTGCCTCCGAAGACGGTCCCCGGCATTTATCAGATATCGGCCGACACGGAAGTGGCCGTCTATCAGATAACCGCGGAGCCAATCACACCGGGCCCTTTCGTCGCTCTCGGCCTCAGTCTTCATGGCCACGAGGGGCCCGGATGCATGCAGGCCCGAACTCTTGCTGCCCTTGGCGTTGGCGGGGTTTTGCGCCGGCTGGCTTGCAAGAGTCATTTTCAGAGCCACAAGTCAGCCCCTTTCCATAAAAGACGTTGCAGGTGACCATGTCGAGCCCCACCATCACCACACCATGTCGTCCATCGCCCCCGTAGGAAGAACATGCGGAGGAGCATCAGCAGCGCTCCCGCCGGAAATTGAGGACGTCGAAAAGTTCCCGGACACGCCAATGTCAGAAAACCCGGGATCCGAGTCGAGCGATGCGAAACTGGAAAGGACGGACACACGCGATTCAAGAAAGTCCTTCGAGCAGTACATTGGAGTTACGAAGATCGAAGCATTGTGTAAGTCAGCCGACCAAGTCTCACTCACTAATTCCACAGATCATGTGTTCCCGAGAGGATGGAAGTTGATTCTGCTGTGGACGTCAATCGGCCTGATTGCATACGTGTGGTCACTCGCGACGATCACAACGTCGTTCTACAGCGCGTTTGCCACTTCGTCATTCGGCAAGCACACCGTCGTTGGACTCATGTCCGTCATCAACAACATTATGAGTGCCGTGGCTCTTCCGTTCCTTTCCAAGATCTGTGACTTCGCTTCCCGACCTCTCGCGCTTTCGATCGCCACCCTTCTCTTCACCCTCGGCTATGTCGTTGTGGCTGCGGCACCCACCGTCGTCGCTGTCGCTGCCGGTGAGGCCATCTTCACCGCCGGCCGTACCGGCATCTACCAAATCATGCACATTCTGATCTGTGACATGACGCAATTGCAGTGGCGGGGTATCATCCTGGGCTGCTATTCGCTTCCGTGGATCATGAACGGCTTCCTCGGTGCCAAGATCACGAGCGCGATCCGCGTCACTTCGTCCATTGACGGCCATACCTGGCGCTGGGGCTACGGCATGTTTACGATCATCATCCCCGTCGCCATCGCGCCTTCCATCCTGGTCATGTTCTGGGGTCACCGCCGCGCCAAGAAGCTCGGTGCCCTCTCGCTCGCCTCCTCGTCGTACGCCCGTCGCCAGATCCTCGAGGGTATCGAGCCGCCACCGCCGAAGCCTCTGTGTCGCCGTCTCCTCGACATCTGGAGCGACCTTGACGGCTTTGGTCTTCTCCTCTTCGGCTTCGCGCTCGCCCTGTTGCTCTGCCCTCCCACGCTCGTCACCTTTGCCGATGGCGGCTACGCCAACCCCTCGCTGATTGCGATGTACTGTGTCGGTGGTGTGCTCTTCATCTCGTTCATGATCTGGGACACCATCTTCGCCAAGTCGCCGATCTGGGCGCCGCGTCTCATGAACCGCACCTTCCTGCTGTGCACGGCAGTCGACGCCTTCCACTTCTTCTCGACCGGTCTCCACGACGCCTACTACAACTCGTGGGTGTACATCGTCAAGCCGACCTGGAGCGAGTACAACTACTCGACCTTCTCGAACATCCACAACATGGGCATGTGCTTCTTTGCCGTTATGGCGGGTGTGCTCATGCGCTTCACGCACCGATACCGGTACATCCAGCTTTCGGGCCTGATCATCCGCCTCGTGGGCGAGGGGCTCAACTACTACTCGCTGTCGAACCAGAAGGACGTCGTGCTGGTCATGGCGAAGCTGATGATCTCGTGCGGCGCCGGCTTCATCATCACCACCACGGCTGTGGCGGCGCCAGCTTCGGTGCCGCACAAGGACATGGCGGGCGCAATGTCGATCCTGCACATGGTCGCGCAGCTCGCGGGCTCTATCGCGGGCAGCATCAGCGCCAGTATCTGGAACTCGAACGTGCCGAAGAATCTGGCCAGGTACCTGCCCGAGCTGAGCGACAGCCAGCGCGCCAGGGTGTTCGGCTCGGTCCGCCTCGCCCGCCGCCAGGAACCTCACGATATGGTCGTGCGATCATACACTGAGGCTTACCGCCCCATGATGATCATCGCCATCTGCACGACAGGCGTCGCCCTCATCCTCTCCCTGTTCATCAAGGACATGAACCTCGGCCGTGCGCACAACGATGTCGAGCGCCACAAGGAGGTGCGCATGCGCAACAAGTCCGAGACGGATTCGGACGTCCTCCGGGAGAAGGTCGAGGCGGTGGAGGCGCAGGCCATGGCAGAGGCAGCGGAGAAGCGGGCAGTCCCGCAGTAGAGATCACACACCTAGACCTGTAGCATGCATATTTCATCAGTCTCCACTGTTTGGGAACATGACGGCCTAGTCGTGGTGCCCAGATGCTTGAGACTCTAGGCTGTCCACAACCACCCACTCTTCCGAATCGAGAATCTCGGATCCTGACTCGGAAAGCGCGACAGGTGTGCACAGCGGCTGCGAATCTTGCTCCGCACAGGCATCTTCAGGCGGCGCCGATGACTCGTCTGACATGGCGTTAGGGTGCCATTGCTCTTCCAGCGGCCATAAGCTTTTGGCAGTTTCTAAAACAATCGGCCCCGTCCAGGCTGCGACATTAGCTTCGAACGCGGCCACCTTAGCTTGGATGACGTCTCGCCGGGCTTCGTGTTCCAGCATGCGGCACGTTCTGTGGTGCGGTCAGTCAACAGAGTCTCTATGGACACATACACCTTCCACCCGCAAAAGCCGGACGTTCGTGCATGTTCCTCCAGCTTGGCAGCATCATCTGGGCTGAAGAATTGGACCTCCGCACTCCACAGGGGGTCATAGGGCTTTTCGTGAGGTCGCATAATTACTGAGAACACCGGACCGAAGGCCAGGCAAGCGTCGTAGACGTCCTCTGGCGAAGGGGCATCGTCAGGCCACGGTGCAGGGTGATCAAAGACACTGCGCAGCTCCTCCATCCAACGTGGACGGGGCTGGGAGGCACGCGGGCCGACAAACCCCCGACCGGTCATGATGCGCGTAGTGAATGACCGCTCCATTTCGGGCTCCCCGGTGTCACCGGGCGCGCAGTAGTAACCTCCCAACTCCCATATCGCGTAGTGATAGTTGAGCACGGCTACCGCGCGATTCGCCAGGCCCACATCGCTGAATACGAGTCGATCTGTGGAAGTCGTCAGATCTGCGGTTGTGAACAGTGGACTCACAAGATGTCTCGTCGTTGGGCAGCTCCTGAAAGTCGATCAGGCCGACAACGAGATCGCGCAGCTTGGGCTTCAAGTATGGCCAGATCCCAGGGTTCACATCGCCTATGTGCACGATTGGAGTCCGAAGAGGGTAGAGCTCATCAACGACCCCGGCGGTGGCGGATGGCAGCTTACTCGTCATGACGCAGTCTTGCTGCAACTGTTCGATTCCCAAACGCAGAGATGCATGATTGCTGTACCATCGAAAGCGTGGGCAGCAACGTTACTCATAGTGCTATATGCCTGTGAACGGCTGACGTATCCACGTGTGGTTGACTGTACATGGGAAAAGGGATGGATAGGCCTTGATAGCACCGCGGCTGATCTAGCTCGCATCTTAATTTCGATCTTTCTGATGTGATTTTGGATCACGAGACTCCTCCTTCGATAACGGATAGGATGTACATGTCATGACCGGGGCACGCTCCTGCTCCACGTACTTCTCGGGGGTCGTCAAAGTAGTCGGCGGCGACGTATGGACGGGAGACGTTGGCGCCAGGGAGGTCGAGCCGTCCTTGAGCCTTCTCCAACGAGCCTTGGGCGCATCAGGAGCGGCCCGCTTGGCCTCGATCGAGGCGACTAGCTCCTCGATGATGTCGCGTTCGACATCGTCTTGAAGAGGTTGGCATGTCCTGTGACAAAGTCAGATCAGAAGGCATATATTCGCACTTACACGCCCCATCCGCAGAGTGGCCGACACCGTACGTGCCATGCAAACTCAGCCGCGTGGCTCGGATCGAAGAATTGAACGGTCGCTTGCCATCTTGAATCATCCGACAGTCCGTAATGGCCCATGCGTACTTCGAAGATTGGCCCGAAGGCTACACACGCGTCATAGACGTACTCCGGGGATGGTGCGTCTACCGGCCAAGGTTCCGGGTTAGCCAAGACATCGAGCAACTCGTCCATCCATTCCGAACGGGGGCAGACTGCAGCACGATCCACCAGCTCATAACCGTCGATGACGCGCGTTGAGAACATACGTCTCATGCGCGGAAAGATGGTTTCGCCCGGAGCGCAAAAGTGGAATCTGCCTAATGTCTCGATAGCGCTGTGATGGTTCAGCGTAGCGACCGCTTTCTGTGCGTTCGAGACGCTGTCCAGATAGAGCGCGCCTGTGCGAGTAGTCAGTCCGTGGTGTCCAGCGGATGTCTCACAAGTTGTCTCGTCGTCCGGCATTGGTGAAAAGGCTACGAAGCCTGATACTAAGGTTCGCAGCTTTCGCTCAAGTGTTGGCCTGACGAGTGGGTGGACATTTACGGCGCGCACGACTGGAGTGGTGAGGGGGTAGAGGTTCAGGTTGCTCGTTTCATCGTCGTACTCCATTTCAGTCTTTGTCTTGCGTACTGCAAACGATTGGGGTTGGTTCGTCTGTATGAACGGGTGAATGCGAGCGGATAGTAGGTGGCGACGGCCTGGAGGTTATGATCGATAACGAGTGGAAACAAAAGACGAAGACGTCACGCCAGAACTGCTGTAAAGGACAGTCAACCGCGGGTTTCTGGACGGGCTTCACTTGAGGCTATTGTGAAGGACAACCGAGGGGTGGCTGGATAGCCGGGAATGGAGGTCCGTATATGCTAGATTGCAGAATGCATTGAGCCATGACACTACATAATGCTACCACATCCCTGGTTATCACACATGTTGCACTGGGCGCAGTCTGCAAGTAAGAGCGGTGGACTTGACCTCCGCTCCTCAAAAGTACGTCAGAAGCAAATGAAAGACTTGCGTTCGCCACACTCAGAACACCCTGGCGCTTCTCTGGAGAGAGCTGGTTGCAATTCGATTGCGGGAAACGGTGTGCGCGTTGTTTGAGAATCTTGCTCGGCGCAATCGCCTTTGGACGAAGGCGCAGAGTTTGTCTGTATTGACGGAACAAGATGCCACTCTTGTTTGTGGGTGAAACGGGTTTGTAAACCCTCTCCGACGTCGTCGCCGAGACAGCTTACGGAGCCGGCGCCTGTGACGTTGAGTGTAGGGATTCTCGTCGCTTTTCGGGCGTCATCCACATCCTCTCGGGCATCTCTGTCGTTGCCCTCTTGGCCTTGAGCGCAGCCAGTGTGCTCTGTATCCAATTGCGATGAGCATCCTCCCACAACACGTTGCAGCGCCTGTGAAAGTGTCAGACCAAAACCCGCATTCAGCACTTACACTTCCCACCCGCACAAGAGCGATCCACGGAGCTGAGTCTCGAGCGCAGCGGCGTCTTCGGGCGTGTAGAATTGCACTCTGGCTGACCAAGGCGAGCCGTTCACACTCTTGAATGGCCAAATCTCGACTGAGAAGATGGGACCGAGGGCAATGCAAGCGTCATACACGTCCTCTGGGGTGGGGAAGTCATCTGGCCATGGCGCAGGGTTGCACATCGCGTCCTCGCGGTCGTCCATCCACCGTGGCCGGTGTCGGTCGCTGCTGGGGACGATGCACCGCTGGGCTCTCAGAATGCGAGCGGTGAAAGGCACGTCTGGTCGCGGATGCTCCGCGGGCTCAGGGCTGCAGTAGTAAGGGCCCTCTCCCTGCAATGCGGGGTGCCTATTGAGCACGGCGATCGCCCGTTGCGCGCAGGCAACGTCACTGAATTCCAAACGGACTATGAAGATGTCAGTATCCTGGTCATGAGCTGTGACCTCACGAGTTCCTGGGTCATTGGGCAGTGGGTGCACGTCGATCAGGCCATTGACAAACTCGCGAAGTAGACCTTGTACTACCTCGCTGTGGCTTTCATATAAGCCGCCGATATATGCGACGGGCGTGGAGTCGGTAGTGGGAATATCAACATGACTGGCGGGAGAGGGGGAGTTGCTGGTCATTGTCGAGGTTGCTGCAGTCTTTGTTCCGAGTCGCAAATCATGATCTCTGTGCGTGAATCGTCAAAGTAGGCGGAGGGGTGATGATGGTTGAGTAGGCTGCGGACGCGAATCGACCGCGTAGGCTCGTCAATGAGCGTGCCTGATGTTGTCGCGCATCATCTTTGGCCCGGCCACCCTGAAAGCCTGATATAGTGAGCGGATCACCACATCGATTGGATGCAGCCGCGACCGCTTGGAGCGAGACCTTTACGAACGTATCGACACTTGGCCATCATGGACGTGCCCAGAATGACAACATAGGCAACTGTCCTCAGCAAGCACCGCTATGATACATATGTGAGGCCATGAAGAGACCGATCTTAACGGACGAATACATAGTAATACAGTCCTCGCCTCGCCCAGCGAACCCTTTGGGATAGGCCACGACCATCGACGACTTGAAAGTTCAGGCAAGCGGCTGAGGCATCCGCGGGCTTGTTACGCGCCATCACCGCTCGATGAAGGTGGCGAAATGAGAACATATTCTTCCTCCTCATCAGCCTCTCGCGTCGACTGCGCTGGCTGCTCGGGTCCTTCCCATGGGCCTGTGGAGATCCAAGCAATCTGCGACGGGTCAAGAGAAGCGAGCCGAGCTCTGAATATGGCCAGCCTTGCCTGTATTTCGTCCCTGTGAGCTTCATGGTGAACCTTGGTGCAGGATCTGCGGCATAGTCAGATAAACAACTCGATCTCAGCACTTACACTTGCCAACCACGGATGGGCGAATTGACGAGGTTGCTCTCCAGTCTCTCGGCGTCTGCTGGGTCATAGTACTGGATCTTGGCGGTCCAGGGGCTACCATAGCCTGTTATTGTGGGCCGTACTATGATCGAGAAGACCTCCCCGAATGCTGAGCACTCATCGTAGAGGTCTTCCGGACTAGGCGCATCCTCAGGCCATGGAGCCGGTAGGTCCAGTGAGCTATGCAGAGTGTCCATCCACTCCGCCCTGGGTCGACTGCCGCGTGGAACGACACAAGTCTCAGCCTTGAGAATCCGGGTCGTGAAGATCTTGTCGAGACGTGGACAACCTGCGTCCCCTGGAGCGCAGAAATACGCTCCCCACTTCCGTACGTACGGATGATCGTTCAGCGTGGCCAGTGCCTTGTTCGCGAAGCTGGTGTTTTCGAAGACCATTAGATCTGTACACGGTCAGTCCCTTCTCACACGCGGAGTCCTCACGCGATGATCCGTCTTCAGGCATGACCTCGAAATTGATCGGACCAGATACCAGGTCGCGCAGTGCACTTTTGAGCGATGGCCACATGTCGGGCCTCACGTCGCCGATCCGCACAATCGGGGACTGGAGGGGGTAGCGCTCGTCGGAGGCGGGGACGAGAGGGCGAGCGTAGTAGGTATCCATTGCGTGGCTTTAGGCGCACTGGGCAATGGGGCGGGCGCCGAAGAGAGCTGAGTCCTTCGTAGAAGGCTGTAGAGGTGGATGCAGACTGTCGGAATTGTGAGAGTATGGACCAGCCTTGTCAACCCGTCGTCAGCTCACCGCGTCATGTGCATGCACCTCACCTTTAGCCGTCTCCTTGTCCACCGATTACCGAGCTGAGATGCGACGGCTCTCGGCTCTTTGTGTCGAGCTGCTAGCGCATGAAAGTGATTCCGTCAGTCCGTCCCGACGTTGTGCATGACGATCAATGTCATACAGAGATCTGTACTGCAGAGGACATGGGTCGCAACTCGTGTAGAACATCTCATCGTGCGGACACCCGTTCTCAACCTGGGCGCTACCTCTGACTTTGCGAGTTGGATATCCACTTCTCAATCGCTTCGCGCTACATCCGGCTCGTGAAGCGGACTGACGTCGTGAAAGTCGGTGAAGTCGCTTGCACGTGGCTAACAATGCGGACCTTCGCATCGACGGCCGGACGACGATATGATGTTTCGGAGCGGGAGTGATCCCGTTTCGCTGCAGAGGTTATTCTCACACGCCGTGAGCCGGAGGTGCAGTGAAGCGGCGACCTCCGCCCGCCGTGAAAGTCAACAGACCACTTCGTATTCAGCCGTACGACGATCTTTCCGTGAATATTGCTTTGGAACATCGTGCTTGTCCACCGCAGAGGCGATCAGCATAGTAAGCCAGCTGAAAACATCCAAGCAGCATAGATGTGATCCAAAGCAGGTACCACTACCTAGCGTAGGACTTCGGCGCGCATACTTTTTTTCGCCGCAACCGCATATCGGCCAGAAAGCCATCGGTCACTGAAATTGTGAAAGTCACACGACTCCACGCCTCTGGCGCCTGGGCGGTAACGTCATGCGTGCCGCTCCGCCGGTCTCACGCGCATTCCAGCTCCCTTAAAATCAGCGGAACACCATTCGCACAACAGCAGAGTCGAGCCTACTGGCGTCTGACTCCAGGCGCAGCCCACCTTGCGGGGAAGCCCGACGTCCAGCCTCGTTTCGGCTTCGTCCGACTCTTCCGCCCGTCGGCTCCAAGTTTTTCGGCTGCAGGCAGAATGCATGACCGCAACACTAGTCAGCCAGTCAGCTCCGACAATGCACGTTGCATGTTTGCGGTTCCTCACTACTCACGATGGGCGAAGACGAACGATTGAGCGCACAACGATCCGAGAGCACAGGCTCGAGCAAGACTGTGGTCGGCTCGATTGCTGGCGACATCACTGAGAAGCAGGCAGACTCAGATCGCAACCCATTCCCGAAACGACCGTGGCGCAAAGGAGCACTGAGCTGGGATGCTATCCGCGACCATCACTACGACGGCGCCGGCACCGAGTCCGATCCATACGTCGTGAAATGGCTTGATAACGATCCGGAAAACCCGCACAACTACTCATTTGGATACAAATGGGCAATCACAATCTTGTGTGGGTGGTAGTGACACATGCTGAGCTGACAGCAGCCGCGGTTGGTACCTTGGCGATGACGATGGGAAGCTCGACACTTTCGGCGGCCGTGGCGAGCATGAAGGAGGAGTGGCCGGGATATGACAACCGGTTATACATTCTGGGTGAGTGTAGTGCTTGAGAGAGACCGAAAAGCATGAGCTGACAGCGCAGTGACTGGAATATATGTATGTGGCGGCTCGGCGTTTGATAGCGACTAACGACAGGTCGGCGGGTTTGTGATCGGACCGTTCCTCTGGGCCCCGATCAGCGAGATCTGGGGAAGGAGACCGGCCTACATCATCACCCTAATTCCCTTCACAGCCTTCCAGGCTGCGGTGTGCGGGGCGCCAAGCCTCAACGCGGTGCTTGTTCTCCGTTTCTTTGCGGGGATGTTCGGTTGCTCGACCATGACCAATGCTGGCGGTATCATCGCCGACATGTTCTCGGCGGCCGACAGAGGACTGGCGATGGGAGTTTTTGGCTCGATGCCGTGGTTGGGACCTGTGGTTGGGCCTGTCATCGGTGGATTTGTGTCCGGTGCAGCGGGCTGGAGGTGGGTGGCTGGCGTGGCTGCCTTCTTCGCTCTGGCAGTCACCATCCCTCACATCCTGCTCCTGCCCGAGACCTATGCGCCTGTGATTCTGCGCAAGCGTGCAGCGGCGCTCAGCAAGGCGACCGGCAAGGTCTACGCGTCGGAGCACGACCTGCTGCACGAGTTCAACAAGCGTGATCTCGTCATCAGCCAGATGAAGGTGCCCTGGATCCTGCTGTTCACCGAGCCAATCGTGCTCACGCTGTGCACGTACTTGGCGATCGTCAGCGCAACCCTGTACATGGCGTTCACGAGCTTCCCGCTCGTGTTCCAGGGTGCGCGCGGCTGGTCACCCGGTATCGGTGCGCTGTCCTTCCTCGGCCTCGCTGTCGGCAGCAACGCGGCTATCATATACCTCATCTTCTGGGGCAATCCGGGCTACGCCCGCCTGCTCGAGCGGCACGGTATGCTGCCACCGGAGGCGCGCCTGAAGCCCGCCATCATCGGCGCTGTCCTCATGCCGATCGGCCTCATCATATTTGCATGGACGTGCGTGCCCGTGCGCATTCCGTTCATCATCAGCATCCTTGCAACGATACCGTACGGCGCGGCTATGGTGCTCACCTTCCTCGGGATGAACAACTACCTGGTTGACGCGTACCTCCCCAACGCGGCGAGTGTGCTCGCCGGCGGAACCGTGCTCCGCTCGATCGCGGGATGCATTCTGCCGCTCTTCACTCTCGACATGTACGACAAGCTCGGTATCAACTGGGGCGGCACGCTCGTTGCCGGTCTCACGCTCGTCTTCGTCCCCGTTCCCTTCCTGCTCATGCTGTACGGAAGGCGCATCCGGCGCATGACGAAGCACGGCCGCGAGGCAGACGACCTCTGGGCCGAGCGAGAGGCGAAGATTGCGGCCGAGCGAGGTATCCCCAACCTTGAGGAGGACGCACCACCCGATGCGGGCATCGAGGAGGCGATGCTCCACCGCGCCATGTCGAATGTGTCTCGCAAGACTGAGGGCGGTGATGAGGCCGAGGCTGAGAAGGTAGACAGTGCGCCTCCGCTCCAGCGCGCTTGGTCTCGCGCATCCCGCTCAAAACCGTTCGAGGAGAACATGCTGTACCGTGCTCGATCGCAGCACTCTTATGTTGGCGGATCAAGCATGGAGCCCCGGACCGAGGTGCGAATCAAGCATGCTGAAGAACGCAAGGAGGATAGAGTAGCGGCTATGTAATGCATGTAATATTTGGGGCTGGAAGTAGTGTCAATCCTATGAGAGACACTCGCGAGGCAGCTGCTCCCTGCGCTGCATACCTCTCTTTGCATTCTGGTAGCCGAAGTGGATCGAAGCCGACGGTTCCCATTTGCCATCAAGCATTGCAGCGGCTTCTTGACGTCCTGCGTTGGCGTAAAACTGATGCCTGCCAACTGCCACTCATCACGTGCCTTTCTAGGCGATTAGCGCTCATGCATGAGTTGCCGCTCGTCCGACATCCACCGCATCATCGCCCTTGCTTCTTGATATCACAGCGCTTTTGCACTCTCAACTCCTGCGATGTGAGCGGGGAACCGTCGCGAATGAGCGGGAAACCTCACCGCCTCCTAGCGATCGATAATGCTTGCCCGTGCTTCAACGTCATACGATCCATCCGTAACGACGTTCCTTCCACTTCCTCTGCATCCACTTCTGACTACAGATCACTGAACCTGCACTATCAACTGCCATGAGTGCTTGCGCACCCTGTGCTTACGCTCTCGCCACTCATCTGCTGAGTATCGCGTCACGGTAGGCGCAATCACCTCATCGTCGAACGTGTTCACAGCAGCGAGGACTTCGCTGTACAGCTCGATGACCTCGACCGGACCCTCCATGCGGATGTCTGCCTCCCAGTCGACCTCAGGATGCCTGTTCAGAACTGATACACGTGCGCGGCCGTCATCATACACAGCAACTAGGTCAACATATGACGGTCGCAGGAGCTGCTGCACGAAGGCTGGGTACGACGGCCCATCATACACATCGGGGAACGCCGGCGTTTGCAGCAGCTTGCCAGTCATGTGCTGCGCGAAGAGCTTCAGACTGTCCTTAGCAGAGTTCTCAGCATCTCGCTACTCACGGCCAGAAGATAGTCTGTCGCATCACACCCGTCGGACTCGTCATTATCGGTGCAATCACATTGACGCTCTGTGCAAGGCAAGCAATCTCCATGACGGCATGGTTGCGCACAAGGACATTCAGCCACGCGCACACGCCCAGCATGTCGGTGTAGTCGTACCGTTGCTCAAGACAGGGTCCGGCTTTGGCCGTGTCCCAGACGTTCCACTCGTCAAAGGCGATTTTCACTCGGCGTGCCGGTATGCCTCGCATGGTGTTGTCGATGTTGGCCAGGTCCACGAGAGCGGCGGCTATCTGGATTCCGCGCTCCGCCGCCGCTGGTCCAAAGACGTTGTTCTCGTACGAGTGCTCGGGCTCACTGCCCAGCATGGTGTAGAAGTGGAAGCTGTGGTGATCTACGAAAGGCACGAGCGACTGCAGGACCTCTCGGTCCCAGTCGGACCAGCCGGTCTCGCCACATGAGACCAGTTGGATCGTGGGGTCGACCAATTTCAGCGCATGCGCCCACTTGCGCGCGGTTGCGGCGTATTCAGTCGCCGTCATGTTGCCTACTTGCCATGGGCCCCACACTGCGTTCAGCTCGGCCGCATTGGGCACTCACTCTCGTTACCGAGACCCCAATACTTGACTGCGTGCGGCTCATCACGGCCGGTGTGCTTACGGCGCAGGTTCGCCCAGTACGTGTTGCCGGTCCCGTTACAGTACTCCAGCCAGGCAAGCCTGGCGTCAACGGCATCCGATATTGTACTCACGCTTCCTCCAATGTCCCTGTGCCCATGTTCAAGCAGATATACGGCTCCCACTTGTTCGCTCGACACATGCGGATGAACTCGTTCGTGCCAAAGGCATTGGTCTCTGGCTCGCCTAGCCACGCCAACTCCATGCGGTGGGGACGATCGGCAATGGGACCGATTCCATCTTGCCAGTGATAGTTGGATACGAAATTGCCGCCCGGCCAGCGCATCATTGGAATGCGGAGATCTTCGGTGAGGATCTTCTGCACATCGGTTCGCCAACCTAGCTCTCCAGCTGTAACCTCCGTGCCATCATCCTGCGGCGCAAGGAGCTCTGATGGCGAAGGGTCGTTTGGATTGTCGAGGAGGCCGCCGTAGATGCAACGGCCGAGGTGCTCGATGAAGCCAGAGTAAAGCTTGTCCGAGATGCGGCCGGCGGACGGGTCTGCCTCAAGGTCCGGATTGATGATGACAGGCGTGGAGCGCAGTGTCTTCGGGTGTTCAGGCTGCTTCTTCACATGCCGTGGGCGCTTCTGCAGCTCAGCTTGGTGGATCGTGGACAGGTTCATGGCGGGAGAGGGCGAGACGGACCTGCTTTCGATACAGCCAAGATGCGCGCTTTATGACCCGTGATCTGTGAATTGACCGCAGACACCCGTTTAGCCGCTTTATCGCGGTTGTGCCCCGGTTGTCACTTGCCCACATCGGGCCGATCGGCTTATTTCCACCTCGACTCTTCCCGCACTGAACTGTAACTGAGAAAGTAGCCGTCGTGTAGCCGCTCATCCGTGCTCTACGACCGCTCACCTCACCCACGCCGACCGCTGGGCTCCACAGCTTCCCTGGAAGAGACCGCATGGTGCTCCCTGCTCCGATGAGGCTGGCGATAACACCACATGATCGCCCATGGCGATCTGACAGCCGCCGCTTATCCGGGGCTCAGGCGGGGCCCAGCGCACTTAAAACAGCGACATCGTGACACGGTCAGCGACGACCAATACGAGATGTCGCTCTCACCCAAAGCTTACACTCTCCTGTGCGGCTGCTTCGCCGCCCTAGGTAGCATCCTTTTCGGCTATGTGAGTGGCTCGGTCATCACAGCCGACGCCAACAGTCGCTGACTCCAGGATCTCGGTGTCATCGGTGGTGTGCTCGAGTGTCCCGACTTCTTGCGAGTCACGAAGTTGACCGGTCAAGACAGCTCGACACAGAACTACATCGGCTTCATCACCTCATCACTCCTCCTCGGGGCTTTCGTGGGATGCATCCCTGCAAGTCTCATCGCGGACATGTTCTCACGCCGCGTCGCGATCACGGTTGGTGCGGTCACCTTCCTACTCGGCGGCGCGCTCCAGACCGGGGCACGCAACAAAGAGTTCATGATGGCCGGTCGGTTCTTCGCAGGCATGTCGATCGGGCAGCTCGCGCTGCTCGTGCCGCTGTACCAGTCTGAGATTGCCCACCCATCTATC
Organism: Trichosporon sp. DN520; assembly: GCA_030347605.1. Lineage (NCBI taxonomy): Eukaryota > Fungi > Basidiomycota > Tremellomycetes > Trichosporonales > Trichosporonaceae > Trichosporon > Trichosporon sp. DN520. The sequence continues at coordinate 31,924 of JASJUY010000029.1, read as the reverse complement.
CGCGGCCGGCTCACCACCCTGCAACAGTTCTTCCTCGGCATCGGCGCTCTCACGGCCGCGTGGATCAACTACGGCATGATCCACAATCACCTCGGCACTCCGTTGCAGTGGCGCTTCCCGCTCGGATTCCAGATGGCGCCAGCCGCGCCACTGCTGTTCATTACTCTCATCTTGCCTGAATCGCCGCGCTGGCTCATGCTCAAGGGACGCGAAGAGGAAGCGCTAAATATACTCGCCAGGCTGCATGCCCGAGGCGACAAGGACGACCCGTTCGTGCTGGGAGAGTTCCACGAGATGCAAGCGAAGATCCGAGAAGAGGCGGAGATTGACCAAGGCTGGGGACAGATCTTCCGCAAACCGCAGAACTTCAGGCGAGTGATGCTGGGTGTCATCCTGCAGTTCTCGGTGCAGATGACCGGTGTCTCGTTCCTTCAGTACTACGCGCCGCGTATCTTCGCCAAGGTCGGCTTCTCGACCGAGACGACACTGCTTCTCGGCGCAGCTGGCGGATTCCCGAACATGGCATCGCAGTTCGCAGTAGTCATGCTGGTGGATAAGCTCGGCCGCCGCGGCCCCCTCATCGTGTGCAACGCCATCTCCGGCTTCCTGTACATCTTCATCCTGTGGATCACGTACAAGTTCACAGTCGACGACTCGGGCACGCAGACCATGGGCCGCGCCTTTGTAGCCCTCACGTGGGTGTGGAACATCTTCTTCTCGTGGATCGGCTCGCTGTCCTGGGCGTACCCCGTCGAGATTATGAACTCGGCCATTCGCGCCAAGGCCGTGGCCGTTACGTCGATGGCATGCTGGATCGCCAACTTCATGATTGTGAGTGCAAAGCTTGAGGACGCGACTGATTCTCCCAGGGCCAGGTCAGCCCGATCGCCTTTGCAAAGTGCGGGTGGCGGTACTACATCTTGTTTGTCGTCTGCGGCTTCACGAACGCGATCACGATGTGGGCCCTGTTCCCCGAGACCAAGGGTCGCACACTCGAGGAGATGGACGACTACTTTGCCAGTACGAGCTGGTTCGTGCCGCTTGCGAAGACGTCAAAGATCGATGCGCGAGCGCGAGAGCGCAAGCTGGCGCAGGAGGCGCACGAATTGCCGTCAGAGAAAGAGGGCGAGAAGGCCTCGTTTGAGCACCTGGAGGCGTAGTTGTAGATTAAACATCATGAACATGAACATTTGACTTCTTCTTCTACATCCAAGAAAGTAAACAACCTCATACAACTAGTACAACTAGAGCCTTGCCTTTGGCTCGAAAGCGGGCTTGCCACCCTGCGCCTCCCACTGCTTGACGACGACCTCCTTGACCTCGTTCTTGAGGATCTTGCCGTTCGCGTTCATCGGCAGTCCGTCTGGGAAGATGACGCAGATGACGGGGCGGGCGGGGTATCGGAGGCGCTTGTCTGCCTCTGCGATGATGCTCTCCGGTGTAGCCTTGGCGCCGGGGCGGAGGCCGACTCCGAGACCGACGCGCTCGCCGAGCACTGGGTCGGGGACGGGGACGGCGGCGGCCTCAGCGACGCGCTCGTCGAATGTGACGGCGTTCTCGACCTCGGCGGAGGCAATGTTCTCTCCGCCGCGGATGATGAGGTCCTTGGCACGGTCGCGGAGGTGGAGGAGGCCGACCTCGTTGATGTACCCTACGTCGCCGGTGTCGAACCAGCCGTCGTCGGTGAATGCCTCGCGCGTAGCCTTGGGGTTGTTGAGGTACTCCTTCATGACGCAGCCGCCGCGGATCTGGAGAATGCCCAGCGTGCCGGCCGGCACGGGCTTCTTGGTCTCCATGTCGACGATGCGCATGTCGCCGATCGGGATGGCCTGCCCGACCGACTCGGGGTACTCCTCGTAGTCTGCGCCGCTGATTGCGATGAACAGCCCAGCAGCCTCCGTCATGCCCCAGCCGTGGTTGATGAATGTGTCGGGGTACGCCTTGCGCACGTCGCCCTGCAGGCGCTTCGGTGGCGGCGCGCCGCCGAACGCGATGGCGCTGAACTCCCAGTCCTTCGGCAGCAGGCCCGACTGCAGCAGCGCCGTCGTGATGGCCGGCACGCCAGAGATGACCTTGATGTTGTATTTCACGATGATCTTTGCGGCGTCGGGCACACTCCAGCGGCGCAGGAAGATCATCTTGGTGCCGGCGACGAAGACGCGGATCATCTGAGCCAGAAGGCCCGTCACATGGAACAGCGGGACGGGCATGAGGGCGACGAGCTGCTCCTCGGGCGGCTCGTGGGCGAGCGGGATGACCATCTCGAGCGGGGCGCCCATGCGGATCGCGGCGCGGGCAGCGGGGACGGACGCAGTGATGGCGTGCTGCAGCGCCTGGCGCTGCGTGATGAGCGCAGCCTTGGGCAGGCTCGTCGTGCCCGACGTGAAGAGGACGAGGGCGTCGCTCTCGGGCTCGATGTTGTACCCCTCTCCGCGCTTGACCTTGTCAATAGACTGCGGCGACGCTTTGAAGGTGTAGTCGTCCCACGAGAAGACCTGGCCCACGCCCTTCTCCTTCAGCTTGCCCTGCACCGGCTTGAGCACCTTTGCGTCCTGCTCGTCGACGAGGACGACCTTGGGCTGCGCCAGCGCCAGGCAGTGGATCTGGACCTCCTGCGTCAGCGTCGAGTTGAGGCACACGGGCACGGCGCCGATGAGGTGGGCGGCGATGAACGAGACAATCCAGCCGGAGCAGTTGTGACCCCCGATAGCGACCTTGTCGCCTGGCCGGACTCCTTGCTCAAGCAGCCAGCCGCCAACGCGGAAGGCGTCGTCCCGCAGCTGAGCGTAGGTCACGTCGCGGCGGTCATCGTACGCTCCGCCAGGGACCGGCTCGTTGATAGCGATCCGGTCCTTCCACCGCTCGAGCGTGTCGAGGAAGAAGGTGCGGAAGTCGCGCGGGGCCTATTGTTGTGTCAGCGGGGCTCCCAAGATACTCGGACTCGGCGAGTCGTTATCGTTATTGTTGCTCTCGCTTTCGCTCGAGGTCGACACGCACATGCTTCCAGACGCGACCCTCGCGCCCGTGGAGGACGACGGTCTCCATCTCAAAGGGGCTTCCCTCTGCGCACAGGACTTTGTCGACCTCTTGGAGTGGAACGGGTTCCATGTTGATGCGTTGTGGGGGAGAAGTGGGCCGGGCCCCGCGTTAGCAAGGCTACTTAAAGGCCCCCATCGAAGCGCATTGAGCGGGGTCGAAAGGGAAACTGAGCGAGGCTGGCTTCGAAGCGCGCGCCAAGTCGGCGATGTCCGGCACATGATCCCGGTTACTTGGGGCAGAGAGTGACCGGCGATCCATTTGATCCACTGCCCAGCCGGGATTCGGTCCCGCCCCACGTGGCTCAATGCCGATTATCAGCCGTCCCCCAACGGTCATCCATGGCAACTATGACCGCGTCGAGAGACTCTATGTTGCTTCTAGCGACAGACCACGGCTACGGGGCTTCCGCGTCGTGTCGTGTCGCGTGCACTGATAGACTAGCCCAACTGGGCGATCTGGACACCCCGCTTCCATTATTACACACTATTGCCCTCTCGTCATTTCCTACTACAACATGCATAAGCACTAAAGCCCTATTATATTATCTAGTTTAGTCTGGCTCGCTGGCTGGCTCAGTGTCGCGGGCGCCGCGGCGGGGCGGGGTAGGGCCGGTGTGTCGGCGGTGTGGGGTATGCCATTTCCTCTGGTGGCAGAATCTGCGACTCGTCCTGCGCAACGTTGCTCAGGTAGGTCGCTTCCGGGTCGAAGCGCGACTGGGCCGGCATGAGCTGGGACTCTTGCTGCGCGACCGAGAAGCGCGTCGTGTGTGTTGGGAAGATGCCCGACTCTTGCTGGGCGATGGAGAACTGTGTCTGCGTCTGCGTCTGCGAGTCTGGGAAGATGCCGCTTTCTTGCTGGGCAATCGACGACTGTACTTGCGTTTGAGTCTGGGTTTGCGTCTGGGTGTGGGTCATCGGGAAGATGCCCGACTCCTGCTGAGCAAAGGACGACGCCTGCGCGTGCGACTGCGAGGGGAAGATGGCGCTCTCCTGCTGCGCTTGGCTTGGCGCGCTCGAGCGCGACATCTCGACCTCCTCGATGCCGTCGAGCCGGCGACGCGGGGGCTGGCGCGACTCGCGGCGTTGGTACCACGACAGACGCTTCGGCTCCTGTCCATCCGGCAGGAGCTGGGACTCGGCCTGCGCCGCCTCGCTCGTAGACGACGCTTGCGAGTACGCCAGGGCGGGAACTGCGATTCCAGGCGTACCCGGCGTGCCCGGTGTGCCTGGGGTGGGCGGCGCACGGTCGCTGCCGTAGCTTGATCGCTTGGTTGTCTTCTTCATCGGGGTTCCAGAGCCGCCGCTGCCACTGCCGCTGTTCTTCTTCGAGCTGCCGTTCTTCTCCTTGTCCTTGTCGGCGCCGCTCAGGTACGCGCGGAGGATGTTCGTACCCTTGTTCGGGCGCTCGTCCTCGGGGCTGATCTCGACGCCGGCCGTCCACTTGGTGATGGCGCGCACGGGGCCGACAAAGTGGCGGCGGCCGTACGCGAACCACGAGATGGTCATGACCACAATCATACCGATCAGCGCCCACGGGAAGAAGCTCGGCGTCTTGTTGCTGTAGATATCGATACCGGCGTCCTGGTACATGGTCGTCCAGACGCAGAGGGGGAAGAAGCCCTGCACCATGGCGAGGAGCATCCAGGCGGCCGAGATGGCGGCAGACGGCTTGCTCCACTTGCGCAGCGTGAACTGCGTGCGGCCCTCGTACTGCAGATCCAGCTTTGTGAAGAGATACAGCGTCATCGGGATGAAGTAGCACACGCAGGGGATGTAGGTCGAGATGGTCTGCGCCAGCTGGTAGTAGTACTTCCAGTCGTAGAGCCAGCACGTCAGGCTGATGTACGCGATGAAGATGAGGACGAGGTTGGCGACCCACGGCTCGCGGTGGCGGTCCGTCATCCGGAGGTACTTGGAGAAAGGCAGGCCCTGGTCACGGGCCGTGGCGAAGATGAATCGCGAGCAGACGACGAGCGTGGCAAGGAACTGCGAGGCGGAGAGGGCGAGCGCGATGATGCCGAGGCCAGCGAGAGTCCTCGGGGTGTAATTGAGGATGGCAACCAGGGCAACGACGCACGACCTGCCCGACGCCTTGAAGATCTGCGGGGCGATGGTGGTGTTGAGGGCGTAGATGAAGCACACCACAGTCGAGTACACCAGCGCGTAGTGGATGGCGGCCGAGACGTAAAGCGACCGCGGGACGACCTTGGCAGGGTTCCGAGTCTCCTCTGACATGTGTGCTGCGGCGTCGAACGGGATGAACTTGGTCGGCATGCCCATGAAGATCATGTAGGCAAAGCTCTTGTTCCACGAAGCTCGCCCGGGGAAGTCGAGCACGCGCCGAGCGTCGGTGCGCCTGACGCCCTCGGCAAACATGCCCAGGAACATGAGGACCACGCAGATGTTGAAGATGCCGACCACGACCCAGAAGCTCGACTTGCGCGACAGGCGCGTGAGGAGGATGATGGCGACAACGCTGACAATGATGATCTGGAACACAGGGTTCCACCACAGCTGGGGGTGCTTCGCAGGCGGGCTACCAAAGTTGTGCGGCGAGAGCTCCGTCGGGATGCCAGCGAGGGAGATGTAGATCTGCGTAGCACCCCTTACCGCGTGGAACAGACCAGTGAGGAGCTTGCCCAGGTGGCCGGCGAGAACAAAGCCGTTCATGAACCAACTCCACTGGCGCTCTCCGCGGATGCCCGCGCGAGCGAGCCGCCATGTCCACGACGCATTAGCTCCGGCGACGGGGAACGCAGACGCCATCTCGGCAAAGGGGCCCATCATGATGAATGTGAGCAGGATCGTAATGGGGTAGCCATAGACCTGGGGGTGTCAGCCACTGCGCACATTGCTTTGCGTTGCGCTAGAGACGCTACAGCTGCGAGGACCACTCACGAAGAGAGCCGGTCCGTCCCACGCCCAGACGGTCGTCGAGACCACAATGTCGAACATGGGGTTCATGCAGGTCAGAGACAGGAACATGTTGCCCCAGAATCCCAAGGGCCTTCCCAGGACCGCATCGTAGCCGAGCTTGCGGAGGCGCTCGACATCGCGATCGCACTGGCTCTCCTCGACGACCTTCTCCTCGTCGAGACGCGACTTTGACGAATCGTCCATGAGTGATGGATGTGATGGTTGCGATCTTGATCCAGAACCGCTTGCCTCGAGCTGAACGTAGTGTTCGCTGGGATGGGACAGCATCGGGGGTCGAAGGGTGGGACTGCTTCCATGGCTGGGACGAGGGAATAGACTTAAAGCCTGTTGGAAGCACAGAGGTCTGCATGAGCATGAGACGCAGGACAGGACAACTTTGAGGTACCAGGAGGAACCAGGGCGCCGGCGTCGTACATGGTTTGATCGCAAGAGGCAGTCCCAGAGGCTTAGCAACAGGCAACGGGCAGCCAGCAACAGGCAGATAGGCAGCAAATTGGACAAAGATGAGACAAGGCGTCTGCGCTGTGGGTCGCGCGATTGTAGGTGTGGGTTTGCGGGAGTCCCTGGTCGCATTTACGTACTCCTTGTCGCGCGTACCGGACACCGCGGCTCTGTCCATTGCGCGCGCAGACGACCCCAGCTAGATGCCCAGGAAAAGCCCACTGCCAGTGAGAGCCGTTCCAACGCATGGCGGACGTTCCAGTGCCTGACCCACCCGCGAGAGAATGCAGTGTGCGTCCCGAAGGTAGTCGTCCATTGAGAACAAAGTTCAGGCGCGCGAATGAGACGCCGCCGCCGCCTCATGCTCATATGCAGGTAATCTGCAGCTCATCTGCTGCCCATTTGTGTTGGCCAGAAAGTGGGTTTCACATCAGGACATTGCAGGAGCCTAATCGATGATGAATGGCATGAGGTTGCGCTGCGCACTCACTCGCATGCCGTCACACAGCAGCGGCTTCCTTTGCCTCGGGGCGTTCGTTCCGACTACTCCGCGGTCCGACGATAGCGGGCGGACACATTAGTTAACTCTGCTTGTGATCTCACTGGTCAGATTTGGCACCAGTGAATCGATAAGCGCGGGCATTCCTCGCAGCAAAGATATACGTACGGTTGTGGATATGAATTGATGAGTTTGAGTGACCTAGGACCCAACTCTTGGAGCCGCTCATGCCATTACTCTGAGCCGCACCGGGCAGTGGTACTCTGTGCGGCAACTGCTGACTAGTCTGCATAGTCTGACCTGGCTGCCAATTGTTTTGCCAGTTTGGGTGCAGACATGCCGTCACGCATGGTCAACCAGCAAGGGCTGCCAAGGGCGTGCCAAGGGAGGAGTTGGAGCTACGATGGCGACAAGGTTGCGGTAACATCGTTCCGGAGAGAGTCTATAAGGAGGGAGCTGCTTAGCTTTATGCATCTGGGTTTCCTGCCCGTCAGCGCCCGTCCAGATGGTCGTGGTGCGCGTGGTGGTCGTTATGGTGTGGCCGTTGTAATGTGGTGAGTCTGACTGGAGTGTGTGCAGACGGCTCTGCTATAACAGCCATGACAGCTAAGACCGCTGTGCTAGCTCGTGGTCGTGCGCACGGTCATTGGCACGTGGTGGCCGCCGCAGATCGCACGGGACGCGCTTGTGAATCATTCTGAGACAATCTTGGCGTTTACACGGCGTGTGCACGGCTTGTCTTTTAGCGTCGATAGCGTCTGATCATGTTGCTGAATGCTGAGCGTCTGCCGAATGCGAATGTCGAAGTGGGTGAGAACTAGCGCCGGAGTAGTAGAGTCGCCTGACGTCCGCGGCTGAGAAATCGTCCAGTCACAGAGTGCACAGAAGGCTGCGCTACATCGTTTGTACATTGCTCCATGGCCCTCGATGCCCAATGGACATGCCACCACGGAGGAGTCGCACAGCTTTGCTCAATATTCGGCCGCCGCCTAATGAGCTCAAGGGCGCAAGCAGCTTTCCGGGGAATGCAATGCCCGTCGACCCGGCAACATGTACGACTCCCCCTCCTCGATTCCGGTCGGACGATTCTCTCATTCTCAAACACCCAGAAGCGCAGAAGCTCCAGCTCAAACGTCGAGAAGGACGGGAGCCTGCACGTGTCGCTGGCATGGACTCTTCACGTGACTTGCTCCCTACATCACGTGACCAAACTTGCAACGGATCACGTGATAAAGGTCACGTGCGAAGCCTCCAGCGTGCACGTGACGCCCTGCGGACCTCGCGTCTGACTCCGTTGGAGCTTATCCCAGCGCTTATCAGCCCACGTCATGGTCATGATCCGTCGTCAGCTGGAGCCGGCTCCACATTCCTGGAACGGGCACACGAGATCTCTCATTCGTCTGCCACCCAGTGCTCAGCTCAGCTCTCACGCAGCGCTCAGTAGTGATCTCAGCAGGACCTCAATCGCCCACAGCCGGGTCTGGCACCGTACCGTACCGTGGCACGATGCGGCATGCCAGGCTCCAGCCGGTGCCAGGTCCAGGTCGTCATCCTCATGTGAGTTGCGGACAGACACTGCAGGCGCCAGCGGAAGCACTTGGAGCCGAACTGGGCGTGATGCACCTGGCGTGAAAGAAGCCTGTCTGGACCCATGCGGATCAGAGATGTTCTCGTCTCGTGATGTCTCTCCCAGTCATGTGTCCACTTGCATCCCGGCATCCTGGCATTCTTATCCGGAGGGCACACTTGAACAGCGATGCATATTAAAGACATCATGATAAGCAGCGGGCAACGAGGGATGCACAACGAACGATCTTAACAACTCCAACAACACCATGTCGTCTGACTACACTGCCACTGCCCAGGCCATCCGCGAGAACCAAGCACGCCGTAACAGCAACACGACCATGCCGTTGTTCGGCAGGTTCGCCAATCCCGCATCGCCTGACATCACCGACCGCCGCCGCTCGTCGTGGGACTGGGCCGAGACCCGCGCACCGTCATACAACACCCTACTTCTCCTACCACGTCCACAACTGCTGCATCTACCGGTGCCAGTGCCGCTCCCGCACCCGCAACGGCCGCAATGACTCAGCAGGCACCCCCCACCTCTATGCCTTCTGCTGCCGCCAATGCTGCTCCTGCTATGCCCGGGACCAAGCAGCGTCGCCCTAGCTGGGTCGAGCGACACCTCTCAATGGGCGACGAAGACACGCGTCGCGCGTTCGGCCTGTAAGCGTCTAGCTCTAGCTTTGGAGGCAGGCACTTGTAGGTCGACCGACCACATCGACCATGCCGCCCACATTGACCATGCCGACCACATCGACATCAACGGCGAGCGTAAGCGTAGCGGGTAAGCGGGCAACGGCCCCGACGTGCCCGATGTGCCCCCTTCAGCCCCGTTTGCCCCGAAGTGTTCGGCCCGATGAGTGGATGAGGAGAATGGGGATGAAGAGTGTGCCCCAATCGCGCAGTCGAGCGGAGCGGGCCGCACTGTGCGCTATGCTGTGTTCTCTGGAATTGTCGAAACCGCGCCTCCTGAAGGAAAAGTTGTATATCGGTTGTACTCATCAAACAAATGCATCTCGTTCGCTGATCGGCCACTAAATCACTGAACAAGGTCACCTTGACCCGAATGAGAGTCCGCATTGTCGAGCTGGTGCGCTAAAGTTCAGGATAAATGAATAGGATGTCGTAGGCTCCTAGTCATCACGTGTCCCTCATGGCCCTCATGGAAGCTCCGCCTGCCCGCCACCCCTGCCCGCGAGCTTGTATTCTCTGTCGAGTGGGACCCCTTGGCACAGTGTCTTCGGTGTCATGACCGAGCCTACTGAGCCCCCCAAGCGAACCTTGCTAACCTTGCAAAGTACCGCGTAAGCGGGCAGCGGAGCACCCTGGGGGGGTCGGGTGTCTCATTCCAAAAAATCAAATCTGCACCGACGCTGCCGACGATTACGGTGTCCTCTAACCCCTCTTTTTCTGTATTTCGCAAGCTTGCTGACACGGGGACAGCTGCGAATAAACCACACCTGTAATCTCAGTATTCCACGCCCCTTAGAGAACGCCTGGAACTGCCAAATCAAATCTGCGTGCCGGCGGCAACGGCAGATTACGCAGCCACGGCGACTTATCCTCTGGTGCTGACTGGCTCGCCACTGCGCTGGGCAGGGTGCCTTCCCCTGATGTGGTCCTAGTCGTCCCTTGTGGCTGCGGTGCTGCCGGCGGCTTGCTCATCGACTTGTTCTGCTCTAGTGCTTGGATGCTCGGCGGTTTCTTGCTGACGCTTGCTTGCTTGTTCGCTCGCTCGGCGGTTTCTGCAGGGAAAGCGCAGGCAGGTCGGGCGGTTTCTGCTCCGCGGCCGGCTGATCGTTTCCACATCGGCCAACGACGTTGATCGGCCCGTCGTCTCCATGACGCAATGGATGCACGTGGTGACCGAACCGACACTCGTCACTTTTGCTTGCCCTAGTTACCCAACATCCCCTTAGCTGCCCTGCTTCGGCCAGCTCGCCCTCCCACTCTCGCCCTTGCATAGTCGTGCTTAGTGCTTGGCCCTGCTAGCCCTGCTAGCCCTGCTAGCCCCGCTTGCTATGATATGATATGCTCCGCTCGGTCTGCCTTGAGAAAACCCATAAGAGAGTAGTGGCTCGCGCCCTCCCCCACGCCCCCGTCACTACCTACTCTTATTCTATTAGTTTTACCACCCCATAATGAGCTCGTCTGAACACGAGAACGACACAAACTCGACAGTGACAGGAGGGCCCGTCGCGGCCTCCAAGTCGCGAGGCTCCAACGCCGGCCTCACCGATGCAGCGAGTAAGAGTGCTCTCGTCTTGTGCTTGTTCCAAAGTATGGCCGGAGTGATTTTCGGTTGGGGAAACTCGTCTGGAGGTGTGCTTGTGAGTGATGGTGGCGCTGGGCACCCGGCGGCGCGGAGGTGGCGCTGTGCGGAGTGGAGCGCGGAGCGGTGCGGGACGCAGCGACTGACGGGTCAAGTTCGACATGGACGCCTACAAGAATCGCTTCGGAACGTGCCACGACGGTGTGTGTGCGCTGGGGACGACGAGACAAAGCGCAGTCACCGGTCTGCTCAGTTTGGGAGCCATATTTGGCGCCGTCAGCTCTGGTTACATTTCCAATAGGGTTAGTTCACTTTTCAGTTTTCGCTTGGTCGCTTGGCCGATCCGGTCGATCGGGCGAATGAGTTGTTGATTTGCCTCGGTTTACCTCGGTCTCCTCGGTTTGGCCTCGCTAACAGCGTCCCAGCTCGGTCTTCGGGTAACGTGCATCATTTTCATTTGTCTGCACATGATCGGTTCCGCCATTGAGACGTCTGCGATCAACTACAAGCAGGTCTTTTGTGCGCGTGTGCTCCTCGGTCTTGGCATTGGTGCCACTTCGGGTCTCGTTCCTGTCTTCCAGGCGGAGGCGGCCCCGCCAAAGTGGCGAGGACTCGTTACCGGCTCTTTCCAGCTGTGCGTCACTCTGGGTATCTGGGGTGTGTCCATGTGCGGCTGGGGCATGAGCCACTACAAGGGCAACGTCTCGTGGCGCCTTACGTGCGGTCTTGCGATGGCGTTCGACCTCGCGCTCCTCATCGGCTTCGTCCTCTCCCCGGAGGCACCGTCGTTCCTGGCAAAGAAGGGCAGGTGGGAGCAGTGCCGCAAGTCGCTTGCGCGTCTGCGCTCGGTCAAACTCGACGACCCGCGCCTCGACGTCGAGCTGCAAAAGGTCCGCGACAAGGCCGAGCAGGACAAGCAGCTCGGCGACGTCTCGTACAAGGAGTGCTTCACGCGCGAGAACCGCAACCTGTGGCGCCTCATGATCGGTGTGTGCGTCCAGATCGGCCAGCAGATCACGGGTATCAACTTCTTCTTCTCGTACGGACCCCAGTTCGCGCACGTCGCCGGCATGGCGAGCCCGTACATCTTCCTGATCATTCTCGCCTCGGTCAACGTCGGCATGTCCTTCCCTGGTATCTGGGCCGTGGACCACTCTGGACGCCGACCCGTGCTCCTCATCGGTGCAGCGATCATGTTCATGGGCCAAATTGTCACAGGAGCTGTCTCTAAGGCGTATCCAGACGCAAAGGGAGCAGGCAAGGTGCTCATCGCCTTCTGTACCTTCTTCGTCGCCGCCTTTGCGTCCAGTTGGGGACCGGTCGCCTGGGTCGTCTGCGGTGAGACGTTCCCGCTCCGCATCTCCGCCCGCTGCGTCACGATCGGCACAGGTGCCAACTGGCTCTTCAACCTCGTCATCGCCTTTGCCGCCCCCCAGATCCAGCAGAAGATCGGCACCGGCATCTGTTTCGTCTGGGCCGGCTGCCTCGCCCTCGACTTCCTCTTTGCCTTCTTCTGCGTCCCCGAGACAAAGGGCATGAGTATCGAGGACATTGACGAACTTTATCAGCGCAACATTCCAGCCTTCAAATCCGGCAAATTCCGCAAGCAGGCCATCCGCGATGAGAAGACGGAGGAGGCGCCGGTCGCCCCCCAGCAGTAGTAGTGCAGTAGCGCAGCCGTGCAGCCGTGCCGTGCAGTAGCAGTAATCAGTAATATTTACATGACGCCGTGCCGTGGTTCCTTCATTTCGTAGACACTTCACATGTAGAGTAAAGTTGCATTGCATTCCAGTAATCAAGCACAGTTGCGCAAAGTTTGCAGCGAGGTGCAAGGGGCTGACGTGAGAGGTCCCAACAGAGCCACAGAGGCACATAGGAGGCACCCGATGGAATGCTGGCCACCTGATCGTCTCGTCGCGCAAAACATGCGGTCTAAAGGGGCTAGAACTGATAATCTCGGTGATGGCTGTTCACACGTCCTGGGCACGAGGGGCACGAGGGGCACCATTGAGTGAATTCTGAGCGAATCTTAATACACCGTGCGTCACGATCAAGTGCGACTCCTGGCTCATGCTTCGGTCGATTAATTAATCTTGCCAATGACATATGAGTGGCGAGAAAACCATCCGAGCAAGAGCAGACTTGCCAAGTCGCAAGACTGTCGCGAGACTGCATCGCGAGACATTGTGCTGGAATGTGCCCGAGATCCAGCAACGTTAAAGTGAGCCCGACAGTTGCAGGTCTGGACCAACGAGGGACTGCCTGGCCGGGCCACGCTCATGCCGAGACGACAACTTGCCACGGCACTTGCCACGGCCCAACGGACCGAGGACGATCCGAGGCATCCGAGCGTCCATTGCTTGGCCAGAACGGCCACTCGGCAGTCCAGCCGGTCGGCAGCTCGGCCGCCGTCAGCAGATCAACAGAAGACAACGCAGGTGCTCTCAGAAGCTCAGAAGATGGCACCACATGGGTTCTCTAATCGAGCTTCCCCGAAATATCCCCATGATCAGCAGTTTACCAGCAGACCGCCATGTGTGTCCGCTGTCGATCACGCAGCGTCTGGAAAGTCACCGGATGTTGCATACAGAGGAGAAAGGGGCTACATACTAGCGCGATGCTGATACTTGAACTTGTTGACGAGCGTGCCGATCCCTTCGAACCAGATACGCATCTCCTCGCCATCCTTGATCGTGCGCTTCGGATTACGCGCCCAACCAATACCACTAGGCGTGCCCATGAGGATGACGGAGCCCCGCTCGAGCGTGGTGCCCTGGCTTAGGAAACTGATAGCTCGCGCGCAGGAGAAGATCATGTCGTCCGTGTTGGACTCCTGCATCACTTCGCCAGAGAGCACACCGCGGAAGGCGAGGGCGTCGGGGTCGATCTGGCCGTGGCGGACAAGCACAGGACCAAGAGGGCACGTGTCGTCAAAGCCCTTGCCGAAACACCACTGGTTGTTTGCTAGCTGATGCTTGCGCACTGACACGTCGTTGGCGGCCGTGTAGCCTAGGACGTAGTCCAAAGCTTCGGACTCAGAGACGTCCCGCGCATCTCTTGACAGCACCAGGGCAAGCTCGGTCTCGAAATCCAGCTGATCGTCCTGCGCCGCTTTTGAGACTGGGATCTCTCCCGGGCCGGTCAGGGCCGTGCGAGGCTTGATGAATAGGATTGGCTCGTTCGGGATGCCGCGGTTCGCCTCCTTGGCGTGGGCTGGCGTCAGCTTGGAGAGAGTGGGGAGGTCAGCTTACCCATAAAGTTCAGACCGAGGCAGCGGATGATGCTGACATCATTGCGACTGACAGGCGAAAGCAGCTTGCTGATGGTCGCCTTCTGAGGCGTGATTGTGCCGTCATAGATGTCGCCCTCGATCAGGTACGCCTCCACCTTTTCGCCGTTCGCAATGGCTAGTCCGACGTCGATCGTCTCGTCAACGGGCTGTCCGAGGCGCTCTTGTCCTTGGACGTCCACAAAGCGCACAAGGCGGGTCCACTTGTTGTCGTTCGTCATGAATGAGTGCTGGTGCGCAACACAGCAGTTAGGAGCGACTTATAAGGACGGGCGCATCGGCTTTCGCATCGTGGTGGTATCATCACCGTGTGGGACGTGGGTCCAATGGACTGGTGGGCAGTAATGAGGGGTGGATGTGGAGATGTGGGACGTGGGACTGTCAGGGCAGTCGATGTGGGACGCCCGGATATCGCGGAGATCATCCGCAAGGTACGCTTCCACATCCATCCGGGTGGCTGCCGGTGTGCACGGCGCCGGCGCGGTGTGGCTTGTGGGCGCATTGTGGTGGCTGACGTACCCTGTGCAGGTCACGGATAGGTATCGGGATGCTGGGAGACTACTGCTTGGTAGCTCGGAATACGGCAACGAGCTCTGAGCAGCTGGATTGGCTCTCAACACGCAATTCATAAGATAACTGGGTACTACAACTGGAAACTCAAGCAGTGATAGGCGCAGCCTTGGAGTGGTCGGGGGTGGCCGTGTGGAAGCCATGGGCTGATGTCAGCAGAGAAGGTCGAGGGAACTCACGAACAGCGGGACCCCAGATTGCGAGTGACTGAGGTCCAGCGAGGACGCGACCCGTCGGGGTATCGCAGTTGACAAGGTCGCCGTCCGAGTAGTGCTCAATCATAAAGTCGTCAGGCATGTACCAGTAGTCGAACACCTGAGAGCCAAGGATATGGCGACCGACTCCCCACGAGGGTGTGTAGCCCTTCGAGACGAGCCACTCGTGACCGATAGCCTGGACATCGGGGTCGTTGACCTCGAAGGAGCAGTGGTGCACGCCCTGACGGTCTGCGCACTGGCGGAAGAAGAACGTGTGGTGGTCGACCCACTCCTCGCCTCGGTCGACGTGCGTGAACGCAGAGACGTTCTTGCCCTCAGGCGTGTGCAGAATGTCCGTCGCCTTCAGATTGAAGTGCGTCGTGAAGAACTCGTACGTCTTTTCAAAGTCGCTGACCAGGCTGCGGTCAGCGAATCTCTCAGAGCATCGGCAACTCACTGTCCGAAATGACCGAGCTTGAAGACCGGACACGGACCCCTCTCGAAACGGCGGAACTCGCCCTTGCGGATCTTCTGCACCGGATAGTTGATGTCGGGCACCTCCTTGGGGCTGAGCTTGGGACTGCGCTCCTCCAGACCCCACACGAGGTTTACAGGAATGCCGTCGGGGTCACGGAAGGTGATCATCAGACCTCCAGCGGGGCCGGCAGACACGATGTCGGAGGCGCCGGGAAGCGAGCGAGCCTTCTCCAGGTCTGCCTTGCTCTCGACGAGGAAGGCGCCGCCGAGGAATTCGGCCTTGTCGCCCTGCTCAGCTACGTCGCAATAAGCGTCGGGACCTTGGCCGCCGCAGAAAAACGTCTCCCCCTTGTTGCCCGCGAACGCTAGATTGATGTTGAAGTCCTCCATGTACCGGCGAGCCTTGTTGATGTCGGCATGGCGATAGCGCATGTGTGAGATCCAGACGAAGTGAATGCGTGTCCACCACGACCGCGGGTAGGTATGTATGTGGTAACATTGATAGCTCGGCCGACGTAATGCATAATTTTATGGGCATAGCAAAGATGAATTGCAGCGTGCCAGCAACTGCACGATGACTAGCGAGCACTCTGACGATCTCGGCGGTGGTGCTGGCCGTGTGGACGCGCACCTCGCTCTGATGCTTTATCAACAGAGCGACAGATGCGAACTCGTCGAACGTCAGCAGAGGATAAACCTCTCCCTTGAGCACTTGCGAATGATTACGAGGGAAGCAATGGAGAAAACTCGCCTCGTCGTCCGCTATTTGCATGCACAAGAGCGGGAAGCACGTTTCCTGTTCGCTTATGAGAAGGTTATAAACAACTTGAAGGTGCGGACGACATGAGTACGATTTTAGGCCTCAGAATCTTGAGCATCGTGCGCGTCTGTCGCCTTCGGATCCTTCAGCAGCGGCTCGAAGTTGGTAGATGGAGTGCGTGGCGTCCGCACGGCGTGGTCGGTGGAGCTAGAGCTGGTCTTCGACGACGGCGACGAGCTAGTGGAGCCAACTAGAGCCGGCTGCTCGCCATCGTGGCCCACGGAAAACTGCCCCCCTTGCGCATCCACGACGTAACTGTCCAATGCTTTGGCTGCTGAATCGGCAGCCTCCATCTCGGCGCGATCGAAGTCCGATTGCAGTTTTCGACAAGTGCTGCGTGCATGGTCAGATGCAGCAGCGATCGGAGCACTCACACTTGCCACCCGTACAGGTAACATGCCTGCAGACGGGTTTGGAGCTCATCCGCGTCGCTCGTGTTGTAAAACTGCACTCTGCATTGCCAGATAGGCTCCCAGGGTTGAACACGCGCTCGCATCTGAAGCTTGAAGATGAGGCCTACGCAGGCACAGAAGTCGTAGAGCTCTTCTGGCGATGGCGCGCCTTGTGGCCAAGGCGTGTGGTTGTCGAACACATCACGCACTTTGTTCATCCAGGCCGGCCGCGCAATGACTCGACTCTTGTCGGGGAAGTCCCCAACGGCGCTAATGATCCGCACAGTGAACTTCTCGCTTAGGTAAGGGGGCAAAGTCTCTCCCGGTGCGCAGCAGTACACGCCAAACGGCTCGAGAGCCGGATGATCGCCCAAAACTGCGTAGGCACGCCGAGCTGATTCTACGCTATCGAACTCGAGGCTGTCTGTGAGAACATCAGTTTGGATCAAAAGCGGTGACAGTACATGTTGTGCTATCGCTTGAGAGCGGCGTCATCTTGACCAACCCAGTTGTGATGTCGCGCGCAGTGCTCTCGAAACGTGAGCGGGCCCAGGTGGGAAGATCTATGATGTGAATGTCGCGGACATTAAGAGGACGAGGTGTAGTACGCTTCTGGACGTCGGCGAGAGAGCGGAACCTCATTGTGATTGGAGATAAGCTAGGAGTAGATGTCTTTAGCAGAGTCGGTGGGAAGTTGTGGATTGTGGAGAAAGGTAGAGGTACGATGGACGTTTGGGCGAGGATGAGGATGGGAGAGTGGAGGTGGCGAATCGATGGTCAGGGTGGCAAAGCCTTCATTTCTGCTAAGGCCCTCAGCAATCACGGAAGCAAAGCTGGTTCGCTCAGGACCAGCCCGCTGGAAGAATATAGGGCAACTTCGTGTTTCATGTTACATCCCAAAAGATAAGATCCCAAAAGATCGTCGTCATGTGTTTTCCTCGTCCTCGTCGACATCTTAGCAAAAGTTTTCAGCCGTACCTGATCCTCCTGATTGACCCAGAGGCCCGCCCAACGTACATTAATGCTGCTCTGTGTCCCTCCTGACTCAATGTCTGCTCACTCCCGTCTTCTGAACATCACCCCAGCATGAGCTCCAGTGACTCGTTCAAGATTCTCAACGACGACAAAGAAGTCGTTTTTCGGTGGCCCAAGTGGGTCGATGGTCCTCACGTCACATGGGCCGTGCAAGCGTCCATTTCAACTGTGCTGAGCCTGACGTACGACGCCAGCATCGACTGGGAGCTGACGGACCCGAACGGCGGAGGTTGGACTGAAGGGGACGGCATCATTGTTTGCCGGTACGCTGGACGTAGGTCTGGACGATTTTCTCTCCATTGACTGGCAGAATCCCTATTGCTCCCCGCCGACACACTTGGTCACTGGTCGAAGGAGGTGCGCAAAACCAGCCTCCACTTCATCCACGCCAGGCGCAGGCCGGCCTCGCAGCAAGTGAGTACACGTTGACACCCAGTCCTTTGCCGAAGCTGAGGGCTTCCTGGGTAGTACGAGCGTTTCAGTGAGCGAGTGTACGAGGCTCGTTTCGCCTTTTGGGTACCCCTACGCCCATACACGCTCTTCTCCATAGGAGATATAGATATATATGCTGTTGTGAGTGAGACTGGTATCTGACTGTAACAGGCTGAGTTCCGCCTCGCACTGTTCGGCCCGCACTGCCAACTTACTGGCCGGCTGTTCGGTCCCTGGACGTGGGAAGCAGCACATCTATGGAACTGGCGTTCCATAGATATTGTGCTGCTTCCCACCGACCAGAGGGCTGAGCCCCCCTCAACTTTGTCGTCCAGCGCGTTCGATCCCGCAGCCGGGATCAGACTCACGCCCAGCCTCCACCGGGGGTATGACCGCTTTTTTTTCACTTTCACATACCGTGACGGCGACCAATCTCCAACCCTCCTGTGCCTCCTCCCTCCGGGGGAGGCCACATACCTCGACGACCTGCATGGGCAGTTGATCACCGACATCAGCCTCGCCGCCCCGATCACACGCCGCCTCATCTCTGTACATCGCGCATTCGCGCTCTTCAATTCTGTCACCCTGTGGACTGGTTCGACGTTGTAGTAGAGTGATGGTATAAATTGACAAGAACAAGCCAGGAGGGTATTGAGTGCTGCATACGTCACAGAACTCTCACGCGAGTGACTTGGACATTTCAGCACCCACGCGCATGGGAGCTTCTACAGCACCCCAGTGTCCTACATTGTCCATAATAGTCACCTGTCCCCTTCCATCCGGCACGCTAGCAGCCCATGCCTCTAGGTCTGCGGGCGCAGCAACATAGTCCTCCGCGCCGCCGATAATGTGAAGGGGGACAGGAAGAGTCGCTCCGTCAACAGTGGGGGCCTCGGCAAGGGCAAGAGCGGCGCTAGCGTATCCTTCGGGCTTTGTCGAGGCGATCTGATAACGGATGAAAGCGACGAGGGTGTGGTTGTCCTTCTGGGCTTTCGCTACGCCGACGGAAGAGACGCCGTTGGCGACCGCACTGAAGGCAGCGAGCCCCTCGTGGGCGGTCTTGGCGCGTCCGCGCATGACATCGGCGACCGGAGGAGCGAGGTTGCGCACGCAGTTGAGCAGGATGATCTTCTCCACGCGCTCGGGGTGCTGCTCGGCAAACTTGGGCATGACAATCTGCTGTCAGTGGACGTCCCGATGGCTTCTACTCACTCCCTGCATCGAGTGGCCGGCCAGGACAACACGCTTCAGGCCGAGCACATCGAGGATCTCGCCGAGATCGGCGACGAGGTTGTCGATGGACGGCTCGCGGCCAGAGAACTCGCTCAGTCCGTGTCCATCGTGGTCGTAGATGTAGATCTCGTGGTCAGCCGCAAGACCCGACGCCTCGAATGCCGGGAGCCAGAAGCTGGAGTTGCTGCGACTGTCAGCGATGCTATTCCCTCCAAATCGTACTCACCTCCCCAGTCCGTGGGTTGCGACGATGGGCGTCTTGGTCGCCTTCTCCGGCTTGGAGTGCAGGTAGTGCACCTTGCGTCCCGAGGGCAGCGTGAGGAAATCCGAGATGAAGGGCATGGCGGTAACAGAGAAGGAAGAGTGAGGTGGACGATGATCAGACGACCAGAAAGATGTCGCGGCCTAGCATTTACGTACAGGACACCGACTCTGGGGCCGGAGCACTCCCAGCTAGACCATGACAGGCTGGAGATTTCCGGAGACCCCGCAGCCGCGATAGCCGATACGCAGAGGCAACCTGTAGGTGCCTTCTGCCAGTCCAATCAAGGCCAATCAACAAAGACACCGAGAACATGTCCAGCACTCGGCTTTTCAATCTCCGTCCGATACCGGGAAAGAGCCATGGCCTCAGCATCGGGTCGGGGATGACATGTCGGAAGCACCGACGTGTTTTTCCGACTTTTAGCCGCCAGTGTCGTCGCTGTATGGGCTGTAGCGGCGCCGTTCCAGCAGCAGCTCGGTGGAGTGCCGTATCGGTGTGGCGACATACAAGCTGATGGTCCGGCACACCTCGGCGATGGCGCCAAGGCAGCTAGAGAGGCTGAGGAGAACCCCGGCATCATGGTAGCCTCTGTTTGGGGAGTGCGAGAACAAGCGTTGCGCACCGCGATGCCGGCCGATGATGCGAGGTCTTCAACATGCACAGCATCTGCTACACATGACGTGATGCACTCACAGCAACCACGGGTGCCTCATATCAAGGCTCAGCGATGTTGGAGGAACCAGATCATAGGTGAGCTCAGTCCAAGACTGCGATGGCTTTACGGGCCGTAACGGTGCGTGGTGTCACCAAGACATAAGGTAGATAGTACAGCGGACGCGCCCGGCTCTCCATCGTATGGAAGCGGGTAAGAGTGCGTGAGTCATCTGGCTGTGTACGTGGTGTCTTCTCGCATCAGGCAATCACGCGTCCGAGATAAGAGCGGCGACAGGCGCCGGCACACAGCGAAGAAAATCTCCAACAGCAGTGGGAGTAAAGATCTCGTGGGCGCCAACATTTGACGCGTGGTTATCTGCGGGGATCGCACAGTGTCCGAAGTGCGGGTCGCGTCTGTCGCTCGAGTTTGTGACATCTAGGGCGTAATCGGAACGACGGGAAGGACCCCTTCTGAAGCGAGGGCGGCGACGCTGGCGCTACCATGTCTTGGAAGGAAGCGACCACAAGCGGAGCGAGCATCCACCCAGCAGCATCCGCCCAACAGCGCAGAATGGCACACAGGAACCTCTGCCGTGACTGCGAGGGTCGTCATGCAGTCGACTCCTCAGAGCTAGAAGGCCGAGACCCTGGAAATTGCTTCCATCCACACCGAGGGAGCCGACCGGGCCGAGGTAGGCAGCTTCTGCGGGCGAAGATCAACGAACGACGTAACCGCTGGCTCCCCATCGCATCACTGACTACACCACTAGCGCCCAGCATGCCGACCTACGTAACGACCTCGAGCGAGCGATACCGTGATCTACCGCAGCGATGACAGCATAACATCCTGGCACAAATATCCGCTTCCCAGCATGCATCGAGATAATTGACATCGCTCGACCGCTCACAAACAACACTGATCGATCCCTGCTCCGCTGCGATGGTGTACAAGCTCGTCCTCCTGCGACACGGCCAGTCGGACTGGAACGCCAAAGACCTCTTCACCGGATGGGTCGACCGCCCCCTTTCCGACCAGGGCAGGCAAGAAGCTGTCCGCGGCGGTGAGCTTCTTCGCGAGAAGAACGTCCTCCCCGACATTGTTCACACCTCTCTCCTTCGCCGCGCCATCACCACTGCTGACCTCGCTCTGGACAAGGCCGATCGCGCTTGGATCCCCGTAAAGCGTTCCTGGCGTCTCAACGAGCGTCACTACGGTGCCCTCCAGGGTCTGAACAAGAAGGAGACCAGGGAGAAGTACGGCGACAAGCAGTTTATGGAATGGAGGCGCTCATACGACATCCCTCCTCCGCCGATCGAGCCTGGATCCAAGTGGAGCCAGGCCAACGACGTCCAGTACAAGGACATCACGGTCCCGCGCTCCGAGTGTCTGAAGGATGTGGTTGAGCGCTTCCTCCCCTACTACAAGGAGGAGATTGTGTCGGATCTCAAGTCGGGCAAGACTGTCCTGATCGCTGCTCACGGAAACTCGCTCCGCGCGCTCTGCAAGTACCTCGACGATATCTCCGACGCCGACATCGCCAATCTCAACCTTCCCACCGGTGTCCCGCTCCTGTACGAGCTTGACGATAACTTCAAGCCGATCAAACGCGGCGGCGAGTATCTCGACCCCGCTGCTGCCGAGGAGTCGATCAAGGGAGTTGCCAACCAAGGTCACTAGCCTTACATCTGAGGTTTCGGCACTTCGAGCTGTAGGTCTAGGATGGACGCCTCCCTCGCGCTGTCCCTTCTGGAGCAGGGCTGCATGACATGAATATGCACATGATTTCTCTCACTAGTCCTTTACCACTTTCGTTGGCATGCAACACGTCCACTGCGCCTTCTGTGATTGTGCAAAGGGCTCTACGTGGATCCTGAGACGGCTCGGTCTGATGCCATGTGTTGGGATCCCTCTTACAGACGCACACACGCTTCGGATTTTCTAGTTGATAAAAGAAGCAAGTCAGGGACGCTTAGATCTGCCGGCGACACTGAAGGCAGCACCGGAAATGCCTATTACTGTCTTGCGGGGCTTCCATGCACTCTTGAGTGTTGTCTCAGGAGGGTCTCGACGTTGCTCAACTGTGAGGATGGCTGGTTGTTAGGCGATCAGATAGAGTGA
Organism: Trichosporon sp. DN520; assembly: GCA_030347605.1. Classification (NCBI taxonomy): domain Eukaryota; kingdom Fungi; phylum Basidiomycota; class Tremellomycetes; order Trichosporonales; family Trichosporonaceae; genus Trichosporon; species Trichosporon sp. DN520. The sequence goes on along the minus strand of JASJUY010000029.1, from coordinate 9,685 downwards.
AAGGCAGAAGGTGATCGAAGGTGGTCGGAGGTGGTCACCGGAGAAGCTTCAATCTCACGCATTCTTAAAAAGAGAACCAACGTTAACGAACTGGCAGAGCTGTCGAGAATCTCCTGGTGGGCGTGCTCGACGCACCACTAGGACAAAGGAGGCTGGTCATCAGCAACCGCGGAAATTGATGATCCGCCAGCCTCGGCTATGCGACATTATTGTGGCAGTTTGAGCAAAACATCTCTCACTCTTCAACCATGCCTTCGTTCTGAATCAGCGGAGATCAGTCTTTTGAGAAGAGCCAGCTCTAAAAGTAGTAAGCTAGCTGAGACCTGACCACGCCATTCGTAAAGACATATCCCCCTCGCATGCAAAGACATTCCCGGCTGCAGATCCATCGAATGTGATGCATGGTCTCGCTTTATGCCTAGTCATTCAACAACATCATCTGATCTCTGTTTTAAATTATACAACTATACTGTAACCTCCTGAGTCAACGTTCCCTCAACTTTGGTGGGAGTCTCAGCAAACTTGCGCATCGGCACGCCACGCTCAAAGAGCTCATCGAGAGCCGCAGTCGTTCGGCCCTTGGTCTCCGGGAGGCAGAAGTAGACGACTGACATTAGCTCAAGCAGAGTCGAGGAGAGACCTAAAGTACTCACGAGGGAAGAAGGGCACGGTGACACCAGCGAACACGAAGCACGTCTTGGTACCGAGTCCAGCCTTCTGTGGGCTGAGCAGGATGGGCACGACGTAGGTCCACATGGCACCCCAGGCGGACATGAAGATGAGTGCAAAAGTGATGGTCATCTGTCGAATGGACGCTGTCGGGATCTCGCCCATGGTGATCCAGTACATCACCGCCATGATGGCGCTGAAGAAGCACACCCAGACGGAGCACACTGTGATGAGACCAGCGGCGACCTTCTTCGTAACCTTGAGGCAACCGAGACCGCCGATGATGAGGAGCAGGGGGACTGAGGCGCCAATGAACCCGAGAATGGCTTTGCGGCGCGGCACCTTGAGGAGCACGTACCAGTTGCCGACGACGACGAAGACGATGGTCAGGATCGTGATGACGAGGTTGCCGACGAAGGGGTCTTCGAGTCCGGCAATCTGGAAGAAGTAGGCAGTCTGGCCGTAGATGAGAGGTTGACCGCAGCAGTAGACGAGTGTGGGTGTGATGCAGGTGATCATGGTGCGCCTGAGGTTGTGGCCCTTGAAGAGTGTCGTCCAGCTGTACTTGGACTGACGCAGGCTTGCCTCGTGCTGGGCGACGAGTACGGCGTACTCGTGCTCCAAGTCGTATCCCTCGACGTTGCCCACGAGCCTTCGCAGAGCCTTCTTGCCCTGCTCGTGGCGGCCCTTTGTGGCGAGCCAGGTAGGGCTCTCGGGCACAAGGAAGAGAGGAATGAGCCACAGACCGACGACGACGAACTGGGCATAGAAAATGCGGCGGAATTCGAGTGGCGCAGTCTTGAAGAGGACCTCGAGACCGACGGCGCAGGGAAGTTGGCCAGTACTGAAGCCAAGGGCAAAAGCACCCATGACATCGCCGCGGAATTGGGGCATCGTGAGCTCGGCGCACATTGCTGGGATTCCGGCCATGGAAAGACCTGTCGAGATGCCGGTAAGAATTTTGCCGCCAAGGAAGACTTTCCAGTCGCTGGCAAGCATCTCCATGAGGATAGCACCGATCATGAGCAGTGTCATGACAAAGAGCATCGGCTTGCGACCGACACGGTCGCCGAGTGGCGCCATCAGCATGCCTACGACTTGGCCGACGATCGTGAAGCCGCTCCAGAGTGAGACGTGGACGGCGTCCAGCTCCTTGGCGCCAGTGGTCGGGTTCGTCTTCGTGCCCATCACCTGCGGTAAGGGAAGGACTTTTCTCAAAACTCACCTTAATGAAGCCGGGGTTGGCGACGACGTTGCCGGGGGCGACGATGGAGTAGCCGACGTACATGCCACCGATACACAAGCTCATGGCCATGAGATACAACCGCCTAAACTTGTGACGAGCCTCGCTCGGCGTGAGGTCGGCATAGTGACTGCGAAGAATGGGCTCCTCCGAAGCAACCTCCTTCTCTTCGATCTCGAAGTCCTTCTTCTCGTCGTCGAAAGACATGCTGGGCGCTGCCGAGTCTTCAAAAGTCATCGTTCTGGGTGCTGTGCTGGGCCACCCCGCAACCTCAGCATTTTATAGCCAACACGACACCAGCTCGATACGTAGTTGCGTTCCCCTGACGAAAGCTTAACTCGCTGTTGTGTCCCCACTGACGCCCACTCGTGCGTGAGATCTAAGTCAGGGCTGCCGCTCGTTCTCGGGAATTCTGATGATTACTATACATTTAGGTAGGTGGCGCAGATCACGCTCGCGCTGTCGAGTGGCACTCCACAACCCCTGCCACCCTGAGATCCGGACCAAGACATCCGCTTGCTCTCGGCAATCTTGGGCCCAGTTATTCTGGGATCTGGCGCCAAGTCGTGCTAGAATGCTAGATAACATCGGTCGCTGAGCCCGGTCATCAGTGTCCCGTGGGGCACCTGCACGTGGCGTCTGGAGTTGGGAAACGAATTCCGGGTGCCCCCGGGTCCCCGGTCGAGAGCGGATGGGGTCAAGGCACGGTGCGGAATTTGCGGAAATTGCGGACTGGGTTCGGTCAGGTGAGAACGGAAAGCGACGTCTGCTAGACGCAAATGCAGCCAGCAAACAGTGGGCCAGATCTTTCATTCCTGTCTTCTACCCTGCACACATTCATATATCATCAGACAACCCCGCTCTTTGCGTGCAGCTCCTCCACCGGAGCATCGACGCGGTATGTCATCAACGTCCTCAGGTCGTCTAGTAAATAAACGGACACACACGCGAGGATTCCGAATGGGGCCGCAATAATCGATACGAGGCGGTAGCTGTCGGCCTGGCCTTGCTTGACGCCCTGTAGTCCCGCCTCCACAATGTTGGTGGTGATTCCCGGCATTGATTCCATCGCAGTGGTGTTCCCAGCAATGGCGGACTCCACAAAGTCGGCCAAGTGGCTTGACAGTCCGGCAGCCGAAGCTGCTGCGGCCACTGCGCGCGGGAGCTTCGTCTTGACCTGCGTAGCGTACGCAGCAGTGTAGATGGCGGTGAAAGTTGATGCTGCAACAGCACGCGTAGATGTCAGGACAGCAGTCGCGGTCGCGATCAGGTGATGAGGGGTCGCGAGTTGCACTCCGGCCACAATAAGAATGAGCGGAGAGCCGAAACCAAGGCCCGCGAGACCGTCGAACACTATCGCATTTACCGAGTTATTCGGCTGCACAGTCGCCATGCCCACCAAGCCCGCAGTAAAGACGACGAAGCCTGCGAGCATGGGGCTACGGATTGTGCGCCTCTTTGAACTCCAGAGCCCCAAGATCACTGTTCCGACAGCTGCGCCGATCCAGGATGGGGCAGCTCGCACAGCGGCCAGAAAGGGATCCGTCTCGAAAAGTTTCCCGATGCTGCTGTTGGGAAACCATGGGCACGTACTCACAGTTCGGGGTAGAAGACCACGATAGGAAATAGCATAACGCCCTCGATGAACATCAACGCAATCGACAGCGGAAACGTGCGCAGCATGAAGAGCTCGTGATGCAGGACACCCGTCTTTGTGCCTTTCACTCGTAAAGACCAAAAACGATCAGCACAACGATACCAATGATGAGCGTCGTTAGCACTCGCACATCCGTTTATTGCCATGGATTGTCACCGAGGGTGAGCCTCCCCAACAACAGCGATTTCCTGGCGCCAGCAAACTCATGGCCGGTAAGTCCAGTCTGCCGAATTGCTGCTAAAGAGACAGACGATCGAGCCGTGTGTGGCGTTCTGAAAGACGTCTACCTGGGGACAATCCCGGCAAGACGTCTACCTGGGGACAATCCCGGCGACTGTCGCTTCCCACGATTCCCACTGCAGCCATTGGCATCAGCGCCGTCTTAATATCAAAGCGTGACTTTCGTTCTCAGCGGAGTGGGCATTGGACATGCGCCGTGGCTCACCTCATATGAGATATTGGCGTTCATTGCTTCGGTCGCTAGCCAACTCTGTCGTCGTATAGCTAGATTGGCCAGGGCGTACGCCACGGCCACTCGTGTCATGCTCTTCGTCCCAAAAGCTTGAACAATGAGAATGGAAACGAGGGTGCACGTGTGAGCACGAGAAAGGCGAGGCGGGTCTCAGGGAGTGGGGCTAAAAAAGCCGCGAACGATATTAAATTTCCAGTACCGAGACACTAGCCCTCCGTCCTTATCGATGTATGTATGGTCTATACTACACTCACCCTGCTGGAATTCAGATGCAGCTCTCCTCCGCTTGTACTGAGGAGTCGCCGTGGTCGCTTCCCAGTTCCGAAGTGTTCGGGGCTGCCATAATCTCGGCTGGACGTGGAAAACCGAATGGATCCTTACCTGCCGCACAGGCGTTCGCAAGGCTAAATCAGTCTGCCGACGATGCGGACCGTTCATGAATCCTCAAGGCTCTCTCTGAGGCCGTGTCAGCTTCCTCCCTCCCCCCCCTCCCCCCCTCCCCTAATGGAGAGTTTAACCCTCACGAATCTTGGGTGCTGGCCGCAATGCGCTTTGGCTGTCTTCGGTATCAAGCGCACATGGCTCATCTACCACGTGGTCGATGGCGTCAATCGGACACAGCCGCACATCATTCCTCGAAACCGGCTACACTTAGCCTTAAGACTGCCCACCCATCAGGTCTTGCATCTACTCATGTCGCAGCAATGTTGTCCAAGCTACCGACACAGAGGGCCGCCGTTGTAGCCACATCCGAGGTACTCCAACTGCTGATCGAATGGTAGACTGACAGCAGCACGGGGCCAAGGTCACCACTCTCCCGCTACCCGAGGTCGGGTCGGGTCACTTGCTCGTGAAGGTTCACTACTGCGCCCTCAACCCTGTCGACTGGAAGCTCCTCGACCGTGCTACGCCACCAGGCAGTGTGCTCTGCAAGGACTACTCTGGCGAAGTTGTCCAAGTCGGCGAAGGAGTGCAGGGATGGAAGCCCGGGGACCGCATCTGTGGGCTCGCCATGGGCGGTCTCGGCGGCCTCGCAGGCGGAGCGACCGAGTACGCTTCCGTTGAAGCAGATCTGGCGTGGCACGTTCCCGAATCTTTGAAGCTGTCTGACGCGGTCACTTTCGGCATTGGCGGCTCAACAGCCGCTTTCGCTCTGTATCACCACATCGGAGCTCCATACCCTCCCGCAAAGGTCGAATCAAACCTGTGGTTCCTCGTGTCGGGCGGTTCCACCTCCGTCGGCCTGTTCCTCATCCAGTTTGCCAAGCTCGCGGGGTACCGTGTCATCGCAACGGCATCGGAGCGGAACTTCGACCTCGTCAAGAGCTACGGCTCAGACGCCGCGATATCGTATGCCGACATTCCGGCAGCCGTTGCGGAGATCCAGAAGCTGCACCCTCAAGCTGGAGCTGAACTAGCCGGCGGCTCATCGTGGACGCTCTCTGGTGAGGCTCTCGCGGGAGCAAAGTATGTGGCCGTCCTCGATGACCCCAACGGCAGGGCAGAGCACGTCAACCTAGGCCGTGCCTTTAAGCCCGTGAGTAAGCGACCCGCTTCTCCGACTGACTCTCAGAATGCGTCATTCACTCCGGAGGTCCGCGCATGGCTTGCAGAGTTCTACCGCAAACTTCCATCGTACATCGAGGCTCACAACATTCGCCCGGGGCCCACGACAGTCCGCAACGGTCTTGCTCTTGTGCCCGACGGTCTGAAGGAACTCAAGCGAGGTGTTTCGGGTACCAAGCTTGTATTCCGCGTGATCGAGTGATGCATCTGCGGTAAGCGCCCTTTCCAAAGCAGGGCTGAGCTACCGGCCGGATCACAAACATACATCACATCTGGGAGAGCAAACTTTCGGTCCATGTGGTCAAGGATCGGGATCAGGCTATAACACAGGACCACTTCTGCTCGACTAGACTAGCAGTCAACGCATCCACGTCGTCAATAACAGTCTCCTGAGGGTCTATCTCGATCATCGCTCCAGCAGAGTCGGTCACGCCAAGGGTCTCGTTCTCTTCCGCCTTTGGCGCCGGCGTCGAGCTTGTCGTGGCTAGCATCGTCGGCTCGTCCTCCACAGGCTTTTCCGGCGCCGATATGGGAAACGTGGACTTGTTTCGAGCTTTCTCTATTGCCTTCCTCCAGGTTCCTTGCGCTGCCCACTCCACGCGCTTGTGGTCGCTTTCCAGCTTTCTGCACGATCTGACATCAGAAGGGTCACTAATATGAGCACTCACACAGTCCAATCGCAGACATTCGACGTTTGGAGATGCCCTTCGAGCTTGTCGGCGTCGGCGACATCGTAATATTGAACCCTAGCCTCCCAGTAGCGCTGCCTCCAGGTTCGGTGTCGCATAGTAACTGAAAAGATGGTTCCGAAGGCTATGCAGTAGTCGTAGACCTCTTCTGGGGACGGCGCATCATAGGGCCACGAGTCCTCGAAGTCACTCATGGTGTAGAGCTGATCCATCCAAGCGGGACGCGGCCATTCTCCATTGCCCACGTATTGATCGGCGCTGATGATGCGCGTGGTGAAAGGAGTGTTGAGCCGAGGCCATCCGTCGTCCCCTGGAGCGGTGAAGCGGACACCATAGTCTCGAAGCGCGGGGTGATCATTCAGCACAGCAAAGGTGCGATTGGCCGAGTGGACGCTGCCGAATGTGAGGGCATAGCAAGAAAATTTGCACAAACCCACGGAGATTGATGAACACGTGTGGACGTCGCTCGGTATGATGTCGAAGTCAACTAGCCCCGTCGCAAATCGTCGGAGGTCCTCAAAGAACTCTGTGCGACTATGGCACCCGACCTCGTGCACATGAACCACCGGCTCGACCAGTGGATACAGCGCGTTCATGGCGTCGGTGCGCTGCGCCGCCTGGAGGCTCCTGTACCTCATAATGTCGTTCCGAGAGCCCGTGTGATTGTTGCCGTTGCACGGAAGACGCGGAGTTAAGCTCGCCGCTCGACAGTGAGTGCGAAAGCGAGTGGGCGATGGACAATAAACAAGCAGCGGGAGGACGTTAGCGTCTTCACGAAAGGTAGCGCGTCAGTCTACAGCGGCTGACTGGATCGCCTCCTCGGCTGAGTGTCTTCACAAGAGCTAGCGCATTAGTCTATGATGGCTGACTGGACCACCTCGACAACGAGCTGGCTCACGAGGGAGGATAGATAACCACGTGGCGAACAGCCGAATGAGCCGACTCTAGGCCGCTGAGGGCTCATGGCGGTCCGGGGGGTTAACGTGCCCCTGACCCCCTCAATCAATCACCCCCTCCCGTTCGGCCAAACCCCCTGACCTTACATGGGTGTCCCCAGGGTGGGGTCACCAAAAATCGCCCTCTGGTTTATTGCATGGCCTAAAAGTACTCTTTTTTTGGTGCCTATTGAGCCACCCCTTATAGACATCTGCCCAAGTAGGAGGGGTGGCCACGGGAGCAACCCTGGGCGAATCTAACTCAATCCCAATAATCCATTTGGGGAAACAAAACTTAGGGTAGGTATGGGTGATCCCCCCTGCAGTCGTTCCCGAGAAATTGCGGGTGGCAAAAAAAGGGGGGTACCCCCTACCTTTTTTTCATGGTAAAAAAAATCACTCTGTACCATCCCTCAGCAAAGTTTCTGCTGCCACCCAGGGATGCTCCCTATGTGTTTGAGTGCTAGAGGTTATAAAGTGATCTGCAATGTGTGGGGTTCGGGAAGGAGACCAAAATTTGAAAAAAGGATTTTATAGAGGTCTTCCCAAAGTATGGTGTTCTTACAGGAGCACCCCAGGGCCAATCCAACCCAATCCCAATAATCCATTTGGCGTTCCCTGGGTACGGGAGCAAATGGGTCAATGAACTCTTGGCAGTTGCGGAGATATCGCGGGTGGCAAATTTGTGGGGTACCCCACACAGCTTATAGAGACGTCCCCTGGGCAGGGGAGTGACCAAGTATTGAGAAAAGTTCCAAATGGTTTCTCCCGGGTTGTTTGCAATATTTTTCTGTATGCCCTGGTGCCTGAATGGTTTCCAGGGGTTGAGCGGTTACGGAGATACGAAAAAGGGGGGTGGTGTCCCCTCAAAAGGGGGGTCAAAGTGGGACATTTGTGGGACATTTTGGGGACACTTTGGGATCATATTGGAGACATGTTGGGGACACTTGGGGGACATATGGGGGACATATCTGAGGTGTTGCTGCACTGGTCTGACACACTTTCATTGCATTCTGAACTACATCATCTGCCTACTGTCTCACTATCTGGTCCTTGGTGAACAGGTTCTCATAGTGCTCACCTGTGAGATACAACCAGAAGCACCTGCTGGAGTTGTCCCAGTCCCCCACAGTTGTCCAGAACCAGGCCCCTGCCTCAGTGTGCTTGAGGACAACTATGCAGGCACTGAATAGCTTGGAGATAGCATCCAGCACCAAGTTGTCCCCATACTTTGGGGGTTATAGGCATGTCCCTGGATAGGGGGGTTCTCAACGGGTGCAATCTGAGTCATATGAGTGTCTTCTACTCATTATTCTTAGCAGACACGCAAAACCTGGTGCCCAGGGGTTGAGTGGTTGCGGAGATATCCTGGGTGGCAAATTCTGGTTATAGGGGGGTGTGGCACTCGGGCATAGAGGGGTATTTCAGAGATATCGAGTTTGGCCAAACCTGTTGTGGCCATCTGGAAAGCTCTCTTTTGGGGCTACGTACTGGTCCAACCCTGGTCCCCTGGGCCGCAAAACTGACGGAGCTATGAGGTGAAACGCGTTTTACCCATATCTACACATGCATGTTCTACGTGAATCAGGGCAGTTAGCCAAGATCGGGCTTCGGCCCACAAGAGAGCTTAAACAGAGCTTTCCGGCAGTGGTACTTGCATGTCTGTAGCTGCAGCGGTCGGCGAGCAAATGCCCAAAAACTGATTTCCATTAGCAAATTTTCTAATGGGGTCTAATCAGAGACAGCCCCATTAGGAATCTTATAGGGGAGTCTGGCACTCGGGCATAGAGGGGTATTTCAGAGATATCGAGTTTGGCCAAACCTGTTGTGGCCATCTGGAAAGCTCTTTTTTGGGGCTACGTACTGGTCTAACTCTGGTCCTCTGGGCCGCAAAACTGACGGAGCTATGAGGTGAAACGTGTTTTACCCATATCTACACATGCGTGTCATACGTGAACCAGGGCAGTTAGACAAAATCGGGCTTCGGCCCACAAGAGAGCTCAAACACAGCTTTCCGGCAGTGGTACTTGCATCTCTGTAGCTGCAGCGGTCGGCGAGCAAATGCCCAAAAACTGATTTCCATTAGTAAATTTTTTAATGGGGTCTAATCAGAGACAGCCCCATTAGTATTGTTTTCTAATGCCAAGTGCCTGGCCATTGCCATGTGGCATGGATGGGACCTCCTTGCTCACCATCAAACATGATTTGCTCACTGTTGTCCCTGGGATGGGTTAGGGGGTTATAGGGGAGTCTGGCACTCGGGCATAGAGGGGTATTTCAGAGATATCGAGTTTGGCCAAACCTGTTGTGGCCATCTGGAAAGCCCTTTTTTGGGGCTACGTACTGGTCCAACTCTGGTCCCCTGGGCCGCAAAACTGACGGAGCTATGAGGTGAAACGTGTTTTACCCATATCTACACATGCGTGTCTTATAGGGGGTTAGGGGGTACTGGAG